>LTAE01006385.1:3968-22538 GCA_001647135.1 Pontederia paniculata
TCCTTCAATATTGGTCGACCTATAAACTTCTGAACTTGAAACATCTGGTTACATAAATCAGCTCAACAAGATCATTAGTACAAGCTAAGTTCCCTTACAAATTTGTGGTCATTGAAACACTCTCGGGATCCTAGATTCAACAATCTCCCCCTTTTTGATGATTACAAATTCATAAGGAGTGAACTTAGGGTTAGTTATAAACATGAAGCTTATTCAGAAATTTTAACTAACCAAACATTCAATAGAGGAGATTAGGTCAGCAATAAATTTGTGAATCAGAATTGAGATAAAGAGCTGGAAATTTATCAATGTGTGCATATATTTTGGTATGAAGTTCTACATAACAGCTATACAAATTATTTGAGAAAGTGGGGTAATAAACATGAGAGAATGTACATTTAAACCTAAAATGAGCAGAAAATGAGAGTGTTTAAGCACGAATTCATCTATATAAGAACTACTTATCAACACCTCACGGACATAGCGACACTCTTCAAGCCGTAGCAGCCGCTATCAAGTTGTAATTATACATGAGTAGCGAAAACCTAACGAGACCATAGTGATAAGAGGGAGGCCATAGTGTGACGTAGCTGATCCATAGTGCGACTGTAGCGCACTCCATTGAAGTCGCAACACCTTGGATTTAGTCACGATGGTTGATGGAGATTTGAGAAGGGTATAAGAATGATAATTAGGGTTGGGAGAAGGGAGTTTTTTTGTGGTGGTTACTATTGACAGTCGGAGTTTGCTGTAAGAGTCTTTATGCTAAATTTTAGTTGTTATGTGTTGGATGTTTAAACTCTTTAATGTTTTGTTTCAATGCAATTTTCTTTTACCACTTTTTACATCTCTCCTCTCTTATTATGTGTAACTAAACCCATTTTTTTATGGTTACATGAAATTTAGGATTTATATTTGGATTCGTAATTATGCATGTGTACAAAATTGGAATTGATCATGATATACAAATAAATTACTTTATTCGTCTTTGATATAAAAGTCGGTAGTTCTTGTATCTACACTTGACCTTGAACCTTGGTTGCCCTTAAAGTATATGGGGCTACTACCCTTACTAATTTATGTTCCCTCGGACCAGACACCTGATTATGGTGGGCGAGACTCCCAACAAAATTTTCTACATTCAGAGGACACGAATTCGAAACCTCCATAAGCAAGGAGGAGCTCATTACCACTTCACCTCAATCCCGTTCGTGAACCTCATGAATTCTTTGAGCTCTTACCTTTCGTTCTTTTCTTTTCTAGGACAAATGAAATTAAGGAGATAGGTTTTCTATTAACATTGTTCTAACTGGAACAATATTTTCATGATTGAAGTGCCCATTAAGTGAGGTTATCGATTTTGTTATCATTTACTTGATAGTCAATTAAACATGTAAATTTCAGATTTTGAGACGACATGCTGGTTGTCCTGCATGTCCATTCGAGTTGTGTGCTTCAATTTGGGGTTTCATTTCCATTCAGGTTTAGCACATCTTAAAATGCTACTCAATGTTAAGACATGACAATAGGAGTTAAGATGTCAGAAAATGTTACAATTCTTTGCTTTATATGATAGCTACCTTAGGTGTTAGATGATCTCAAACTCATTTCAGGAAGCTCTTTGAGTTGCTTGTGCTATCAAGTGCACTGGATAATCTCACCTGGCCTGTAATTCTTAGCAAGAGGCATATATTCAGGTAATCACAGCATACATTTTTCCACCAATTTTCCTTTCTAGACTGTATTCTCATTCATTCTTGGATGCCTTCTAAAAGGAGGTTTTCATGGATTTCGACCCAGTATTGATCTCCAAATTTAATGAGAAGAAGATTGTGGCTTTAGGAACTACCACAAGCTCTCTATTATCAGAGCCAAGGCTGCATTTATCACTGAAACTAATTCTCAAGGTTCATCTCACCCTTGATAACATTGTTATTTTCCAGGAATTCAATGTAATGTATAACTGGCATTAACCTACCCTCTCAAAGAAAAGTTGGCATTAATCTTGCTTTGTTCTTTTTTTCCGAGAGTGTCTTATCTTTTGTTCTATCAACATCAATTTTGTAGTAGTTAACTTTGCCCTTTTGTTGTAGATTATGGAGGAGTTTGGATCACTTGATAGATACTGTTGGAGCTTTGCAAATTGCAAACCCATATTAAGCAGATTCCAGTATCCTTGTCAGGTCCCAGTTAAAACACCCAAAGCATATGATATAAGCAAAGACTTGATGAAGAGGGAGTTTAAAGTGTTAGTCCAACTGCCATATTTTCCTTCATACAGGTCTCAGGATTGACCAATGATCATCTCATTAATTGTTATAGGTTTGAAGAATGCGCTGTGATATCGACAGAAGCGAATAAAATGAATTTGCTTAAGACTGATACCAAAATGGAGGAGACTGAAACTCTGATAAAAGGAAAAGGAAACATTGATTTGGAATTGCCTCAGCCATTGGGTAAGTTGAAAATCTTATAACAAAAGCTTAAGTCGATAGCAAAAACATCATCTTTGTATTTATATTCTTAACATATTGGTGTTCTTCATAAAGCTTTGAGTGTTTTGTTACTTCATGTTTGTGGGTGTTTTCACACTTTTGCTTTTTCATGAGGGAGGAATGGTGGTTCTTTGTGAATAAACATCAATAAGCTTTTGATATCTGGATGCAACATTGGGGAGTAGGAAAAACTCCAACATCAAATAGATGACCAAACTAATATTTCTTTGTGGAAGTTGTCTTGTTGCAATCCTTTATTATGTTATTGTGGTTCTTGGTGCATGAGAATAAATCTCCTTTGCTCCAAAAGGATCAAACTCAATTTGACATATCTCATAAGAAATTTCAAAGTTAAGATCTTCATCAAAATGAGAAATGTATCAAAGTCTTAAACTCAAGCCATGCATGTATTTGGGTTGATAACCAAACTCCTGAGAAGTTTATTATGCTTGTTTTTATTGTTAGAATTTTGTTACTATGCAATATGTATTTTATCTACCAAAATGATATCAAACTTTCGACGTTATGGTATGAATGTTTATCAAAGACCTGCAAAAAGAGATCAATGCTTATGTAGTGAGATATCTTTTATCAAATGTGTGCTATATACATGCTTGTTACATACACATTTTTTTTTATTTGTAAGTACAAGAATTGAATATATACATTATGACTACTGCAAATCAAATCAAACACTTTTAATGCATATTCCATGACAAGTATGCATAAGAGAAGAGCTAACACTATTATGCGCCATAATAAACTGCAGAGTATTTTAGAGATTGATTCAACTCTCAAGGACTGTAATTGTTTTTGTTGGCTTGCTCTGTCATATACAATTTTTTGGAACAATAATGAATTTTGTGTGATTTTAAAAGAAACACTGAATTTTTTTGGCACAATAATGGTTATAAAAGATTCATTATTCGAATCACGTAAATTTTAATCATGTGTCTTATGTATTTCTTATAATGATTCTTTTTTTTTCCTGAACTCTTGAAATCATGTGTTGATCTTCCATGAGAACTTGGAACAGAAGATAGAAATGTCTTACCGTTTCCATTAAATAACAAAAAAGATGCTCATGACAAAGACACATTCCTGGCCAAAACATTGATGCTGCAACCACTGCTTTAGTGAAACATCCAAGTGGTTGCAGATTGCAACATCTCAAAACTAGACTTCATCCGTGACACAGATTTATTTTTTTTCCAAAGTTCATGAACTTGATACGAAAATGAAAATAAAGTCTGACTTTTGAAGATTCAATTCGAAAATTTTCACATCATTGTTGAGCTTATATAATCATAAACAAACACAACTACAGTTTTACTTCTTGTGTCATTAAAGTATCAATTTCTTCTTTGTTTCTCTTTTCATATAGAAAAAAAAATTACATTTGTATTGAAGAACACAAAATGAACAAGGAAAAAAAATATTTTAGCTCAATCGAGACGACGAAGAAGGTATTCGACTTCAACATCCTTGGTGAAAGGAATAACCCACTCTTCATACAAACGATAGACAACCGAGGGATCAACCTTATACTTTGCTCCTGTCGTCTCATTCGTGCCAGTAGCCAAATTTTTATCCAAGTTCACATTTTGTCCAAACACCTTGGCCTTCTTCTCCACTCTTCTCATCACCAACTCTTCCTGGCTTTTGTTTGTCACCAATTCCATCAATGTGTTCCTATCCTGCAACAGGTTATCAGACAATTCACATGTTTCAGCTTTACTGCATGCATGCTCCTATCAGGATATGTGAGAAGATGAAGTTGCATACCTTAGCTCGAATTGCAGCTTCATAATCTTGAGGAGCACTCTTAAATTTCACTTCTGCAACGTATCTGCCGTAGTGGATTCTTCTTGAGAGGGCCTGATGAAGTTACAGTGTTATAGTTTCTGTGCAGTTAAAGGAGCATCAAAAGTTGGAGGACTTCTTGTATTTTCGATCACCTGTAAGCATATCAGATCTGCAGCAGTTGTTACTGCATAGTTGCCATCATCTCCCTTGGTGGTGAATAATGGTAGCAGCTTATTAAAGTACATATTCCATATGTTCTGACTCAAATTGACAGACTTGGCTGCAGGGTACAGATCCTGTGGTTTGAACAAAAAAATGCACCAATTCACAGGTCAGAAAACAATGTCAACTAGGCTTTGTGAACAGTTGTAGTGTGTTTCAGAGCAGAAAGTACAGTCACCTGAGGAAAATTGTATGGAGGCACTAAAGGCAATATCAAACTGTTAGAGAAGAAGGGAACCTCCTCGGGATTACGATATCGTCCGGCCTGCGACATTTAGTTCTATTTTAGAGCTGAACTCTACTAAAAGAGAAACCATTACTAGGAAAAGAGGAGCACATTGAAATAATTTAGCTTAAGATGTAGGACTTATAATAGCCATATTTTAGCACTTATTCAAAAGTGACCATGCAGAGAGAGAGAGAGAGATTTTGTACACATAACATTCAGATTGGAAGAAATAACATAAAACTGTACTAAGATGGATACAAGACCCACATCAGGACTGAAAACTAGAGAGCAGACAGTAAGAGAAACAAAAAGAATCAGATCAGTTACCTTGGTCTGAACTACCTCCATCTCCCTAACAAAAATTTGGACGAGGGATCGATCGCCATGACCACCAGGAAAATGCAAATAGGAGGGGTCATATGCAGGGGCATTATATGGATACTTGGCTCTCTCTATGAGACTGAACACTATGCTGTCTTCCTCTCTGGTCAGGAACTCCCTTACTGAATCCAGTGTCAACCCCCAACAAAGGGAGGAAAGTATCAGAAGGTGCAGGGCACAGAAGATGAGTCCACAAGCCATGAATAGGGTGCAGACAGAACAGACAGAGATAGTTCAATGGATACAAAGAGAATGAAATTGCATCTATTTATAGATAGCCAAAATCTTTGAAAAACTAATAGGAAAACAACGATTTGGAAGAGGAGCCGCCGGAAATGCTGAGATTTCAATTTCATACATGAAAAGTGAAGGCCAAATTGGTAGTGTGGCAGACTTCGTTCATGCACCAACAGTCTACTTTTTTCTTTAATATTCGATATCTGTTTGAGTAAAATCATAAGAATTGATCACAACTCAGAAAAGTCAACTCAGAATGCGGATTATGTGCTAGTAAATTGTCAAATATTTGACCATATAAAGAAAAAAATGAGTTGAGTTGACGAATTAATCTTCGTTTCTTCTTGTCTTAAATTCGATATTCAATGAGGTTAATGAAAGTACATAACACTTCGCTATGTATCACATGCGGTGCATCATCTTGATCATTGATTTTAAAATCAATTATCAAATTTAATTTAACTAAAATGGTGACATTTAAGTACAAAAAAATTATAAAAATATTTATTTATTTTAAAAAAATATATTTTACTTTAAATTTTTATTTTCGATCTTGTGATTTTATACCAAATTTCGATGTCAATATTACTAGATGATAACCATCATCTCTAATTTTTTATTATCATTCTATATTCGAGCATACACATTAACTTTAACTAATTTAGAATTGAGGTTAACGAGGGTGCATAGCAATTTGCTACGTAGCTCGTGCGACATGTGATTTGATCCATTAATTTAAAAATCAATAATTAAATTTTATTTAATTAATTAAATTATTAAAAAATATCAATAAGTCAAATCATCATATCGTATAGCAAATTATTATGGACTCTTATTTTTCTATTTAGGAATTAGCTCCTCTATCAATTTCGATATGAGCTGCTTAATTGGGTGAAATAGGGTTGATAGTTGGTCGTTGGGTGAGCCGTGAAGCCTTAAACAAAAACAACGCCTTTCACATGGTATCATTAGACTTTTTGTCATCAAACTAGTTTGATGACTTTTAACTCTTTGACCTTCTTTTTATTTTAATCTCTCAACGCCTTCCAACTCTTATTAATTCAATAAATAAGACCTATGATTCCATTTCAATCTTCTAGATAGATGATAACAAGGCTTAAAAGGTAAAATCCACTACCGGAATCTTGTCCAAGTCACAAATTTTGGAATAAACAACATGACGTCCTTATTTTTATTAAAGAAAGAAAGAGTGTATTTATTAATTCTCCTAAACTTTTAATGTCACTTATTTTTAAATAGTTCTTTTGTTAACTTTTTTATAATATATACAATATTTTCTTACTTTAATTTTTTATAATATATAAAATATTATGTAAGTAAGAAAAAAAGTTATCAAAAAGTGGTATTAAATTTGAGGAGTGACATTAATAAAATCCGATACAATTCATGATTCATTCTATTATATAGAGGATTCTTATGATTTTTTTTTTAAATATGAAATTAATAAAAAAAATAAATGAGCATGAATAATTTAATATCAACTTCTTAGTTTATAAGCAACTTTGTACGTTTTTCATCACCAATGTGACATTTTTGGATAATCATCAATATTTCAGCAAAATTCGATAATACAAGAAATATTTTAGATCCAAAAAGGTCGACAAAAAAAAATAGAAGTTCTATTAAATATTAAAGTGACTCTTAAATAAAATAAAATCGGCTTGATTCCATTGGAAAAAAAGTTGTCGGGACTTTTTATCTATAAATGTAATATCGCGATCCAATACCGACCTTGTCGAAATCAAACACGGCCTGAATTAGACTACCAGATGGGAAAGGGAAATTTTTATTTAATATCAATATTTTTTGGGTCAAAAATTTAATTAAAAGAGTTGAAGTCGATTTAAACTTAGAAGAGATCTTAGAAAATCTCGATAAAATAGATGTTTAGAATAGAGAAATCGTCACAATTCTTATTCTCACCCTCAAACTCTATTGGTCATAACTCTCTCTCCCACTTCTCTCTTCTAGGTGCAAAGGTGAAAACTATTCTCTCTTTCTCTCTCTATTATTTTTCTCTCTCTATTATTTTTCTCTCTCTTTTTCCCCTTTTAAAATTCATACCTAAACTTCATTAGAAGAATGTTAAGAAGATCAAAGACAACGCATAGATCGAGGAAACACGAACAAAAATCATTAGCATGGGAAGAACAAATGAGAGAAATCCCCACGCAAATAGATATTTGCATAGGTGAATCCCATTTAGATATAAAACTTATAGATTATGCATGCTAGAATCGATCTCTAGATTAGAATAATATAACTTTTCTAGTCTCCTAATAGATCCTGAGGTATTATTTTAATTCAGATTTATTAGCATGCAAAAGTTTGTCAAACGTAGATTTAATAAAAAACGAAGACGACAAGGCCTGAGCAGTTAGACACCGCCCACGTTCGTAGGGTAACGACCCTAGTCGTCGTGTCAATGATAGATGCGGCTTGAGAAGTTGTAACATGGACCGTGTTCCTCTCAAACACGACACACGTCCACAACACTGAAACCTTAAGGCTCGTCGACTGCAAAACATAGTCCGCATCGATTTTGGACATGGTTAGTGTCACTTGTACGCAGGGATCCGTTTCGTATTATTAGAATTAAATACTCAATAGATGGAACACGGCCCGCATCAAATCCTGACACGACCCATGTCTCATGCCTGAAGTATATTTAATTGATCATTGCATAATGGAACATGGCCTGCGTCAAATCATGACACGACCCACGTCCTATGTCGAAGTATGTTAAATTGATTATTGCATAGATGAAACATGACCCACGTCAAATCTTGAGATGGTCCGCGTCCCATGACAAAGTATGTTTAGTTATCATTGCATAGATGGAACACAAATCATGTCAAATCCTAACACGACCCCCATCCCATGTCAAAATATGTTAAATTAATCATTCAATAGATGGAACACGACCAACTTCAAATCTTGAAACAACCTGCATCCTATGTCGAGATATGTTAAATTGACCATTTCATAGATGGAACATGACCCACGTCAAAGTCTAACATGGTTCGTGTCGTGACTTCGAATGTCGAAGTAAGTTATGCCATAGAACACAGTTCGTGTTAGAATCAATATGGCTTATGTCTGCCAAGCTAATATTGATGATGTGTGATCTTTCTTGCATTGAAAATCTAAAAGTTTCCTCTGATGATTATAAGGACTATTATAGAGACAAAGAAAATGGTTTAAATAAGATAAATAAAAGAAAGATGAGGTCACCAGGCATTGTATAAATGAGAGTCAAAGTTATATCATCTCATTTTTAGTGATTAGTCAAATAGTTGCTACTTTGTTTACTTGTGTTCTCTCTGCCTTGCAATAAAAAAAAGATTCTCCTCTTGTGGGCCATTGTCGTGATTTGTGCACCACCACTAATTTTTTATTGATTGACCTCCTAAGAGCTCATGAGCCCGTATTTCAATGCCACCTCAAAGTTATTAATGAAATAAGTTAAAGAATAAAAAAATTTATTCAAAGCATTGAATGCCAATTATGTATAGTATTGATCGAGAGCATAAATCTATTGATTTAGAGCATTGTATGCAAGGCAAGCATTACATTAACCTAGAGCATGCATAGAAAGTTAATGTATTGATCTAGATTATTGGAAGAAAAGCATTGCAATAAAAGTATTGATCTTTACATGATAATTTATTATATTACATAGTACATTGATTTTTATTGACATTGCTTTTATATCTTACAATTTTGACTTATTATTCATGCTCAATGTTATCATGCTTTTATATCTATTGGATTGCCTAACATATTGAGTGTTATAGCTCTGAGGAGAATTGTCTTCTCGTGGATTAAATCATGCAACTAAGTGATTTGCAATGATATGTTGGATGCTTATGTGTGCGCTCATGATGACTATTGCTTATACATGGATGATGATGATCTTGGTCTAGTCTTTTATTGAGTTGCAATCACTTAGGGATGATGTTTAGTTCTGATTTAGTTTAAATACATTTATGTTTCTTGACTTTTGTATGCAGGAGTTTTTAACTTTATTTATTCAATATTTTGTTGATTGGTGAGGGTTATAAAGTTAAATCATATCACTTAAGACATTTTGTCATGTGGCAATTTTTTAGAACGTTAGGATAAATCTTTATTTTCATTTTTTTTTATTATTGACATAATATTTTTGTATGATTTGACATTTTTATATATTACATCATGGAACTCATATCTGAGGCGTTAATTTTTACATTTTGGTTATAATAGTAGAGGTATTCATATTAAATTTAAAATTATCATTTAAAATATCATCATAGAAAGAATTGTCCAAAAATTGACTAGCCAAAGCTATAATTTAAAATGACCGCCAGAAAATGACAACTTAGTAAAATCTTATCAAAATTATCAATTGACAAATTTTGACTAACTGAAATAAGACAATCGTATATCTATATATCACATTTGATCTTGCCAAAAATCTGTTCGCCTTAGGACCGAAAAAAAATTGATTTTATTTTCCGGTAATAATTCATTAATTTGTTGGCTACAAAAGGTATGAATAGCAACTATTACCTCCTCAAGTGAAATATATATTAACCACCAAGATAATTTTAACAATAATCATTCCCAAATTTAATTAAAATTATTAATTAGATCAAAAATTATTTAGCATTTTCGTCAAAATATCGAAATAATTAAGCGATAATCAGTTTAGGCATTGGTGACTAGAATATAAAAGTAAAAAGTTAATATTGAAAAGGAATTTGGGATTTGAATATAATCTTTGTACTTTTGAGATTTGAGAGAAAAAGGCATTTGCATAATGGAGCACCAAGTAAACGAGTGGGTCGGCGACGGTGTGATATTTGACCGGAAAGTATCAAGTCATATCCAAATAAATGAGCTCGTGTGACCACTTAAAGCATGTGATTTTAACACTACAATGCTAGTGACTACATGCCATATATGTGTTATAATTGTTTGTACTTAGTATATCGTTGAAAACAAACTTTTATAAATAAATTTTAGAGAAAAAAAAATTATGCACAAAGATGTTATTTTCTTATGTATAATTTTATATCAGAATTATATTTTAGAAATATGAATGTATATTCCGATGAACTAAAATATATGTAAATCATTGAGTAGATTTAGAGTACATGAAAGTTTAAAAGAAAACAAAATAATTGATCAATAATTAATACCATATAAGAGATGACTTTTTGGCAAACAACAAACTTTGACTTGGGACATGAAAAGAGTTCTAGTTAAATTAATTAATTAATGTCACATTAAAATGTAGATCATAAATTAGAAATAATCAGATATATTATTTCCTAAAAATATAACAGTTTTAGTGTGCTGGTAAACGCAGTGGGCATAAAAGAGTGCATCCACTGATCAAAGTCCACTATCAACTTCTAATTCACAACCCGGGACCATTTATGCAAATACGATTCTTAATTCAACCATATGATAAAGGATATTAAACATTGGTAAAATCGTACTTTTATTATCCTCTCAAAATTATTGAATTTTTTCTAGATAAAATCGAATTGGCTTCTTTTATCTTTTTTTTCTTTTCGGGAAACACTAATTGCAAAAAAGGGGAGTAATAAATTGTTTACAAATCAACTAGGGAACAAACTGATATGTATAACATTAATATATACATGGGTTCGGATATTCCAATCTTATTGATCTTATTCTAACATTTTTAACCAAATGGTGTTTGGTCCAGTAACAAGAGGGTGGAATTTCGTAGCATTTTCAAGAAACAAAATCTATCGTAATAGGGGCGATAATGAATTTGAGTAGGGAAAAACTTGAATTGATAAAAAAAATAACATTATTTATTTGAACTGGATAGAAGTAAAATATTTTTTTTGAAATAGGATAAAAAAATTGGATCGAATCGAATTATCAAATTAAGTTATTCATTTTTTTACTTATTCAATATTATTTTATGAATAAATAATATATTTTAAAATAAAATATAAATAATGTTGATAAAACGTAAATAAAATTAATGATAAAAAATTTGAAATTATAAAATATAAAGTAAAATTTTAGTATTAATTAATGAATTCAATAAAAATGCTAACTACTTAAGTAATTAACATCGTACTAATCAGTTGTAAAATATTAGATATCTTATAGATTTAATAATTTATATCAGACTTTTTAAGAAAGAAACAAATTTATATCCATCGTAAATTTAATATTTTATGATGAATAAAATAAATAGTACAATGTTAAGTATTTAACATCTTTATTTTTAATTAATTAATTAATTAATTTTATTATGTTAATATGATAATTTTAAATTAGTTGAGTTATCGAATTATTAATATTCAATCTGTTATCTTGATTCTAAATTAATTACATTGAGTTTGACCTAATAGGATTCAACTTAACTGGACTCAAAGATTATTAGATGAAATCAAATTGACCGAGTGATTTTATTTCTGAAATATAATAATTGCAACGATATGGTATGTGATATTTTCATTACTTCTGGGCCTTACATGCTTGGGATGAATTGTTCCAAAGCCTGGGCCTTCATTCAAAAATTTTCACACCATTCATTCTTTATTTTCTCTTTATTTTCCCCGTTCATTTTCCTTTTTTCCCCAAAAAGAGTGGCGTCAAGAAATGAACTGAAAAAATAGATACTTTTTTCGTAAGCAAATAAATAAATTAAAATATAAGTACAATACAAAAAACTTCACAAATATCGTAATTTAATAAGTGAAGTTATGTCGACAATATTATTTCCAGAACGAGTGATTGATTTGAATTGATTGGTAGCTAATTGAGATCTTCTAAAGCGTGATTGAATTTAAAAAAACTTGGCTGTCATTATTACGTAAAAAGAAGGAAAAATGTAATTAATTTTGAAATTGGATTAATAAAAAAGATAATAAATTGATGAAGAAAAATATCAATACAATAAATTATTAGGAGTGTGAGGAGGCTCAATCCAATTTGATCATTTGTAACTCTTTTTATATTGTGAAAGTTAGATGTGCTATAAAAAAATTAATATCTTTATATTCATATTTTTAATATGTTTAAATAAAATAATAATTTTTAATTAATATAAACTCCAAGTTTGATAGGAGGACATTTTGGTTTGGTACCATTATAAAAGATTAATTCGTTAGCACCCCTACTCCAAAAGTATTTAAACTTAGTATGGACCGCATCGTCCCTTGACACGGACCGTATTCCTCGACAACATCGAAACAAAAGAAATGGACTTGATCCACAGACATGTCATTCCCGGACACGGCCCATGTCCTTAGTTATGGAAACGACAGACACCGATCGTGTGCTCAAATCGCAATAGGAATGGACGAAAATGGACTGTGTTGCACCTTGATGCGGGTTGTATTCCTCGACGTCACAGGAGAAAAAATAGAGCAGATCTGAGATTGTGTTCACCCTGAGAAACGGGGGTATGTGCCTCTCGAAAACGGACCGTGTTCGTAGCGAACGCGAGTCGTATTATAGAGAAGAAAGAAAACTGATACAAAAATGGACCATGTATGTCTTGGACGCCGGCCATGGTCGCTACCAGAAGTGATATAAAGGTTATTTTTACTGATTGAATGCTTGATTGTTAAACACAAATACTAGTTCCCAATGATAATATGATTTTAAAAAATATTGCGTGTGATTGAATTGAGTTATGAAGAGTATAATTTGATTTTCGATGAATTAGACTTAGTTGTTGGGTGACTGGGTTTCTTTATGAACAATCGTCTATAGGTTCCTTCGAGAATAACTACAAACGGGTTCCTTCAAGTTCAATTATGTTTCTTCATGAACGGTTGTTAATTGTGTTTCTTTGAAAACAATTGTCAATTTCTTTGAGATTATTGTTTAATGGATTCTTCATACCTAGCTAGTCTTATGGTACCAATACAAAAATTAATCACCCTCAGAATTTTAAAGACTCACTATTGATTGTGATAATTGAATAATTTAGTACAATAGTACAATAAAAAATGACAATGTTCCCTAAGCAAAAAATCGAATTGGGCTTGAACCTGTTGAGCAGAAAGAAATGAGCATTGTACTTTAACAATGCAGTTTCTTGCAATTGAATGATTAAAGATATTGTAAATGAAAGAAAAAGGCAAAGTAAAGGAAAGTGAATCTATTAATTTAAATATTCTTTATCACATCTTTACCTATGATTTTCCTTATGGAATATTTTCTATACATATTGCGCTTTATTGCTCATGAAAGAATTGTCTTCCTTGTTTTTCATCATGTAGGCGATGAGAACAATGATAGGTGATAACATTGATGATGTATATGTTTGTGACATGATTGTTTGCACATGTTAGAAGTCTAGTCTTTTAGTTGCCTTTTCATTTTGGAACAATATAATAAAATATTTTATTTTGATGAGACTTTTAATAGCGTTTTATTTTTAAAATCATTGTTTCCACATTATGTGTCCCTATTATTGACCAGCCAATTGGTCAAATGTTAAGTCAAAGAAGAAAATCGTAGCATTTTCAGAAGGACATTTTGCCACGTGGCAATTGGTCTTTTAAGGGTTTACATAAACTACAACAAATTTGATAGGAGGACATTTTGTTTTGATACCAACATAAAAGGTTAATTCGATAGCAACCCTACTCCCAAAGTATTCAAAATTAGTAAAAATTAGTTTGACTCACAACATGCAACATGAACATTAGAAGCAGTGGTGATTGGGGAGACATGCAAATTAACATCGCACCTACCAACCAACATGAGAAACCTTATAAATAGATGTAGAAGGGAGGACATCCCACAATTTTATTCCTCCCTCAAGGTTTTAGCTACTGTAGCATCCCTCCCCCTCTTCTCTCTCTCCCACCAAATGATTAGGTAAGAACTCTTTCTCTCTCCCTCTTAGTTTCTCTCTACTTCTCTCCTAAGACCTACGTCAAATCCTTTACGAGAACATGGAGGAGATATGTAGCAGCGCGTGGAGCAAGAAGGAGAAACAAAGAACAAAGTTAGAGCGAAGAACAACCTTACAAGATTCAGTATGTAAACAAACGGATCCCTATAGATAAATTTTCATGATTAATAAATTGCATGTTAAAGTTTATGCTAGTTGATGATTGTTTAAGATGATAATTAGGCTATGTGATCCCTATTAAATTGCCTAGATGATTAGTTCAATTCGACTCAAGTTTCATGATTTTTATTGCACATAAATTAAATTTTTTATTAAAAGTTCGGCCTGATGCACATACATGACCCACATCCATTCTGCTAACCTAACAACGACCACCATCAGCAGAGTGCAAACGTGTTCTTTCAGGGACACAAACAACTTTTGCATTAGCACAGGAACCCTAGCGCCACCCATTTTAATGAACACGGCCTAATGACCGGACATGGTTAGTGTCTCCCCTACGTACGACACATGTTCCAAAGTTAAATAAATTTAATAATAGATGAGAATGTATAACACGACCTACGATGATCATGTACAGTCTGTGTCGCCCTAAGATAAACGAAGATGAAACCCTAATTGTTTTGGTCATAAAAAATGGCCAAATTCGGATCCGACACAATCCATGTTACCCACGCATCAACCTTGTTTCGTAATAATAATATGTTATGTTGAAATGACGTTTTACTATTTTGATTGAAGGATTTTTAATTATTAAGAATTAATTATGTGGACAAGATAAAGGGTCACCATGCTTCTAGGGGGGTTATGATAAAAATATTGAAGACAATTATTCCAAATGATTCATTGAAGCTCTCTTTTTCTAGAACATTTTTTTTCTTTCGTACATATTACGAAATAGATTTTCATTAATCTCAATAACTAAAAAAATAAAGATAATATTACTAATAAGAATATTAGACAATCTGAACAAAGTCACATATATAATGAACTAAAATAATTGAGTTAATTGAAAATAATAAACTTCGTACTAGGTTGGAAAAGAGTCTAATGACAATAAAGAGTGGAGGAAGAAAGTGCTAATGATGTATGCAATAAAAATGAAAATACGATAAGAAAACTTTATGCTAAATTATTATATAAAAATACACAATTTTAAGAATCCTTAAATATAAAACAAATAAATTTTAAATGCCTTATTTATTGGAGAAAAAACATGATAAATAAGAAAATAAAGGTTAAGTAAAAAATATTGTATATAATATATACATGAATCTTTTCTAAAATCACATAATTAGATAAGATGGATACATATAACAATTGATCTTATAATAATATATTTTAAATAGAAAACAATTAAATATTAGTGATAATTGTATGTAAGAATAATCTTGCTCAAAGGATATTTTATGAAAATGATCAATACAGGTTTTAAAGATTATATAATTAATAAGTTGAATAAATATAAAATAATTCAATAGTCATATCTCATTAGCATGATTAAAAAAAATAATGGCCATCAGCTTAGTTAGAATGAAAAGGTCGCAAAATAATTTTATCAACAAAGGATTTGAACTCCAGTAAGTTTAAGCTTTACAATAAAGGCTAATCATGGTGTTATAAGAGTGTATATGAACCAATATATACTTTATTAGTATTATTCCAATGACCCCAGGTGCAAGCATTAGAACTCATATAGCTCCGCCCTCGACTATAAGAAAAATTGATATTTGCGGATGATTTTTTTTTACGTAAATGATACGAAATCCTACACAAATTAAAATTTATGACGAACAATGGATAACTAAAAATTACTCATCATAAAAAAATTGTAGAAACAAATTTCACGGCATATTTATGCGGACATTAAATTCATCATATTTTTAAGATAATAAATTCGTCTCAATTTGCGGAAAATACTAAATATGTCTCAATTTGAGATAGAAATGTGATCTGCCTCAATTTGAGGTGAGCTTTTTCTGCCATCCATCTGGCAGAAAGGAGTCCACATCAATTTGAGGCGAAAATTTTCCTACTCAAAATTTTCAGCCTCAATTTGAGATGCGAAGTATATATGCCGTAAAATTTGAGATGGGAAGTATATATGCCGATGGGTTGATTGTCTTGGTGTATCACCCAAAGGCAAATTATATGACGAGGAATAGGAGAGAGGGGCGGAGGGGTTGACGGTCCATACGACAGCGTTGGTGGCAGCGTGGATGATTAAGACGTAGTACTGAGAGTTATGCCATCAGGGTTGAAGATGGGAGGTGGAAGCAGGTGGGACGGGCTCAAGGAAGACTCCGGTGAAGTCTGGGAAGATGAACTCAATGGAGACATGGCCGATGATTCAAAAGCGGTGTAGGGAGATGAGGAGCAAGAGGGAGAGGCTGCCGCGGAGGAGGGAGGAGGAAATAGTGATTGTGAACCATGGGAGGAAAGATATGGTGGCATTTACTAATGAACGAATAATTGAATGATGAAAAATTCATCTCAATTTGTGGTGGATAAGAAATTCATCTCAATTTGAGACGGACAAAAGAAATCCGTCTCATTTTATGTCGGATCGAAAATCCTCTTCAATGGGAGGTAAAATCTTTTGGTCTAAAATTGAAATGGACATCCGTCACAATTTGGGGTAGGCAAAAATCCGTCTCAAGAGGTAAAATTTATTCACATCAAATTCAAATCTCACCCTGACAATAGATATAATTTGAGATGAACAAAAATATACGTCTCAAATTGTGATGAAAGAAATATCTATCTTAATTTGAGGAGGGCAAAAAATCAATCGTAAATTAAGGTAAAATTTATTTACCTCGATTCGTGACGGATAAAAAAATTATTTTAAATTGCGTCAGACAAAAAATCTATTTCAATTTGCGACGATTGTTCTCAAAATTTTTGACAAATTAAGACGGATTTATTTTTTTTTTTTTGATACCCGCTCGAGGCGCCCGGTGTCCAGGGTTACTAGCACCTGACTAATCCGGAGTCGAGGCAAAGAACATAACGATATTCCTCTGGCCAAATTGGTGACTCCGGAGCTCGAACTCGGGGCTACTAGTTCTCGGTCCCTCAACCCGAACACACTCCTACTAATCAGGTGTGCCAACCAAACTTGGTTTAAGACGGATTTATTTTGGTTCCAAAAATTCGTCCCAAATTCAACTTTTTCTTATAAGCATACATGTTAATCGAATATTTTGATGTCTGATCCATTGGTAGGAAAGTGCCACGCGCCACGACATGACATATCAATTTAAAATTTGTATCATTAGATTATTTTAGCACGAATCATTCTGTCTTATGTTGTGCCCCATTGAATACGTTGGGGTTTCAGTCAAATTGGGGAGGCTCTTATTATTAAATACGGCCAACAATTTTGATTCCACGACCTGCACGTGGGGTTTGGGACGATTAATATTTTACTAATTAAAATTTGAATACAATATTAAATTAATTAACAGTTTGATATTTAACTAAATTGATTCAGAAACAGTATTCCGAGTTCAACTCTTGAACTTATCAATTTAGTAAAAAAAATTCCTTTTTCGTTTAAATATCAAAATAATTTTGACCCTTAAATACCGTAAGTCTAAATAAAAAATTAATATTTAAAATTATTTAAAACTTTTAGAAACTTTAACACTGGCATGTACGTCAATCTTATATATGTTGATCATTATTATACTTATTTTAATTTTATTATTAAATTTATTTATTAATTAGGGAAAAGTTTAATCCCGCTAAAAAATCAAAGTCAGATGACTTTACCTTTACCCGACTATGTCCAATTTTAAATCAAGTGAGGTTTAATTCTTTTACTTTCAATCCAATTTGACCTGACCTTTATTCGTCAATTTAATCATAATATTAAAAATATAAATTAATATTTTTATATTTTAGCTGTACATGCAAAAATATTTCATGGGAAGATGAGAGGAAATAACATGAGACGAGTATTAATTAGTGTATTGAGAGCAAGTAGTAGATCGATATGGTCTTTTTTTTTATTTTTTTCCTTCCTCCCAAATATACTTAATTAGTAACAAAAGACGAGTATATATCCACTGGCATAATTAGCTTTCTAGGCAAGAATATTAGCAAGTTGTTGAGATGTACAAGTTTTCCAAATAAGATCGATCATAAAAAATGATCCTAATTTATTTATTTTAGTTTCATCGCCCATGTAAATATGTATACACACGTACAACATGAGTCTAAGTTATCGACTAAATCATATATATATATATATATATATATATATATAT
>LTAE01006386.1:0-25515 GCA_001647135.1 Pontederia paniculata
TATATTTGCCGCTAATTTGCTCGTAATTAGCGAAAAAAATTTTGCTCGTTAATTTGCTCGTTAATTTCGTAAATGACGTGACCGTGTTTCGAACGATAAATTTTACTCGTTAATTTGCTCGTTAAAATGCTCGGTATTACTGACAACTCATCTTGCTCGCTAATTGGCCGCTAACTTGCTCGCTAATGTCAATAATTTTGTTGCTCGGGAGGTTCTCGTCGTTTTCTCGTAAACAGCGAGCAAATTAGCGGCAAAAATTTGCTCGCTAATATTTGCTCGCAAAACACTGTTTTTCTTGTAGTGTTCTTATATAATCTATTATTTCATTATATATGCTATTATTTATGAAGTATTTTTTTATTTCTTAGTATTTTTAAAATTGTTAAGATCAGTAAATGATTATTTATTGGGATAAAAAAATGTCTATATAATTTATCATCGTTAAATTATACTTGTAGTTAGTGAACCCATTGATATGAATTCCTAGCTCCGTCCCTGATCACATGTAACGTTACGTTATATATGAAGAATTGTATTAGTGATGATTTGTTTTTCTGATAAATTGAAGCTCTTAATTATTCTGTTGCACTACTGTTTAGGTGATGATCAGGAATTGCATATACATATCCGCTCCCACCAGCATTTCAGAAATTAATGTCTGTTTGTTTCCATCTCAATCAATGGAAATTAATGATATATATATTACATATCTCGGCATCACTATTGATATTTTTAGTATATGTCATCAAATCCCCACAGGATATTCTGTCAACTTAATTTCCCAAAAAAAAACTATGTACACAATATTATATATGTGTGTGTGTATTGGAGAACAAATTAAATTTGAATGTGCCTGAGTTGATTGGTTCTGTGGAGGCCCTGAAGGGATATTAATGGTGGAAGCATGTTAGATCAATTAACTGTTCCAATTTTTTGAGCCTTGGTCCAGATGCCCATTTCCAACAACACATCAACTGATCTTACTAAATGGGTTAACTAATCCTTGACATGAACCTTAATATCCTTCTTCCAGTGCATTTACCGTCTGATTAAACACTTCCATTACCATGTCTAGATACATGTCTCTACCAAATATGAACAGTTCACGCCAGTTGCAATGGAGCCTACAATGTAGACATATACCAAACATGATAGTTTTTACACTGCAAACTAAGAACCAAACTAAGCCCAGAACATGAAAGACTACTGAAGGTGACCAAGGATCAATTGAAGTTGTATAATGAAAAAACATACCTACTTTGCATGCTCATTCTTGCCATGCAGAAGATAATTTGTATGCAGAGTAAATACACCACAACCAACGTATAGTTTAGCAAATGAAATTTATGCCTGTGTAATTCAAAATTTAAGGAGTTCTTTTTAGAACTTTGTGGAAATTAAGAAGAAAAGAATGCGGCAAAAATTCTAACAGGAGACGAACTGTGCCAGAAGAAAAGATTCAGCATAAAACTCCGAATGCATAGGTCCTTTACTGTTCTCCTCTGGATGCATGGACCATGGCGAACAGTAGCAACTTTTACAGGGACTCCAGAATTCTGCAAGGACCACACCACAAAGCACACAGCATCATCCTGCAGCTGCTGCAACATGTCGCAAGATAATGATTGATGAAAATTACAATACTAAAACTGATGATCAGTGATGATGTCCAAAGTAGGAAAAGCAATTTCTTCAGCTTTGAATCTCTTTCCACAAATTAAAAAAAATTCCCCACTTGATCTTTCTTTCGTTCTATGCTTTATTTTCTTTACAACTTAGTCATATATACTACGTGCAACTTTATCATGAATTGTAAGACGCAGTACTTATCAAACTTAATTAAACATGTCAAGCAGATACCATAAAACTTGGGATCAAAAACAAAATTTTGGTTTCAAATATATTAAATGATCACTCGAGGAGCGATGATAGAGGGCATGCAGTGCGTTCATGTTTTATTTGGCCCGGAAATAAACGTGCCCCGATGATCTTCACTGCTCCCCATAAGGAGGAGGAATCTTTCAGATGTCTCTATCTCCCTGTACCTTCATCTCTCTCTCTCTCTCTCTCTCTCTCTCTCTCTCTCTCTGATCTCTCTGATCTCTCTGAATGTGTCAGCCATCCATAACGCACGCATACAAGGGACTGAACGAGTACAGAAGTTAGTTTCAGACTTTAAGGTATTGATCAGGCGCATGAGATTAAAGTTTCTTCTGTTATTTGCAGCAGCTGCTGCTTGCTTTCTCGGTAAGAATGAGCTTACAGTTGGTAGGGAACTATAGAAATGGGGGTGCAACGATAAAGTGGCCAGCAGGCTCAAAGTTTTGCAGCAACGAATTTACTAGCATGCATTTCTCTTCCGGAAAATACCTTCTTATGCTATTAAAAAAAGATTAATTGTGAATGTTATTCTAATTGATAACGCTTTGAATCTCAATTTATATTAACCCATATATATAGGGGTTACGAAATGGTCTAACATATTTTTTTAATATAGTGGGTGTGGGATATAGTGAGTAACAAAATTTATCATTCAAAACAATAGGAACGATAAATACATTGTTTATGTGTAAGTCAAAAGATCTATGTCATAATTTTGAGAACTCTTAAAATTGAATCAATGGTCAAATTTATGTTTTCTACTATGTATTAATAATTTATTTTTTTATATTATATCATTTTTTTATTTCTACAAATAAAAAATTTATCATCATCATCCACCGACAGATTTGACCCCGATTAAAGATGAATATAAATTTGAAAAATTGAAAGCAAAGGAATAAAGATTCTAAATTTTTGACACATGCATCTTTTTATTATTCGCTATAACAAAAGGGAGATTTTGGGACGGTTTAGGAGGACCCTCTCGATATTGAAGTTAAAGTTGTTCGACCAATTAATCATTTTGAATTAATCATCCCTTAAACTAAAGATGATACATTCAAGAGAGAGAGAGCGAAATTGCTTCAGCTTTATATAATTGCAATATCAGTAACTTAAGCCCAATGATCATACCTTAATATATTAAGATATCCTGGAGTTCATCCCCAATAGCAATTCTTGAATCATTAATTTTGACAATGGTGATACCTTTGTGAATATCTGATTATAACAAATGGATTAAATTGTTTTTAACAATAAATTAAAGGTGTACTAACTTCTAAATAATCCTAAAGGTGTCAATTAAAGTTTTGTTTTGCTCCTCTTAATAATAACCAAGAATTAACAAAAGCTTCTTCTTCTCTTCTTTTTTGTTCTTTTTTTCCCTTCCTTTTTGTGGCTGCAAAAGCTTTGTTTCAGGAACAGTGACACTGCACAGTATACTATTGGCAATGCATGCTGATGGATAAAGATCCAAATTAAAGCGAGGAGCCCCCACATGTTGAGTGCATCATACGCCTCAAATTAATATACAAGAAAGGTCTTTATCGCACAACATCCAGAATGTTATATTCTAATGAAGCATGACATGTTAATTGTTTACCCATCAATGCCAAGTTGAAGAGAAACTAATTAATATTATTAAGATGGCCTCTCTTTTTCTGAAAAAAAAATCATCTACAAAAGTTCACATGGATATATATGACTGGTTTCGATCAACTAGAGAGAGATATTATTTTTCAATTTCATAACATTTCGGCGCAAGCTTGTTTTTTTATTGCATCATGCAATCAAATAGATGCAATCATGCTTAAATCAATGATGCAAGAAGAATTGAGTCTAAACACTACATAAGTGTTAAAATGTTCTAAATGCTTCTGTTTTATTATATCAACTATAAACTCAATGTAAGAACTTTGTGTTCAAGAAGTGGTTGATCTTCAAGTGTCAAAAAAATTAAATTTCAACTCGTGGTCCTTGCACTAAAGGTTTGCATCAAAGACCGCAATAGATTCGATTTTTAATATCCATAGTTGCCCATTTTTATTAAAAATTTAAATATTTTCTTATTATTATTAAATAAAAAGAATATTCATAAGTTTATAACCAACAAAAGAGACGAACTAAAAAACTTATGAAGTGTTTTCTAATGAAATCAAACTTGATTTCCTATGTGAAGTTCTATATGCTTGTAATTGCAAACCACATACTCGGAGGATTGTCTATATATAAGAAAAAGTGAAGTGTTATGCATTATTAATGTTGCATGTGTCTATAACACCAAAATTATATATTTATATATGCTTAGTGCAGCGCATAAAAAAATAATGATATTTTTTATATAAAATAATTTGATTATTGTGTCGAAACCTTTTTTATATATGCATAGTACAGCGCATCAAAAAATAATAATATTTTTATATAAAATAATTTGATTATTGTGGTTCATGCTACATATTTTTTTTTCATATATGAATATATATTCCGCCTCCTACTAGATATTAGTGATTGGACATGCAGACAAATTGTTCATTTTTTTCGGTGAGTAGCACAAACACAAAAGCTGTTCATGATTAGACATAACCAAACAAATTAATTGGTCAATTAATAAATACTAACTCTGAAGTGGTCCTTGCTTGGCCTGGCCAACAAGGCAAAAGCCTAAAGCACTAATCCATATCTTTTCTTTTGCTTTGGAGTTTGATCTTGTTTTGTTTCAAGAACATTGAAGACAAACAAAGCAACACACACCATTTCACTAATGCCAGTGAATATCATGCTAAATAGTTGAGCACAATAATGCTTGTAATCTGCCATTAGTTTCCAAATCTGAAATTTATTACAATTTTTTTATTATTTTTCAGTGCTTGAGGGTATCACTTCTCTGCAACTTGTGGGAATAATGGAGTGCTTTGAAGCTGTCTTTACATGCACCCACCACTGTGTACTTGTGACCCCTGTGGCCATTTGACATCTATGAAGACAAACAGTAAACCTTCCAAGATGTCCCAAGTTGAGATGGATCTGCACAGCCAGCCATGTTACAGTTAGCACAAACACCTACTGATACCACCACCTCTCTCATCATTCGACTAAGTCTATCTGACAACTTACATATTTCATGACAAAAGGTCTCTGAATTTGAGAAAAATGATTCATGACTTATTGAACTGCAGCAAGTCAATTAAGGTGCCACTGATCAGTAGATACAGGTGACTGAAAGAAAGGGATCAATAACCATTGGGTCATAAAGCTTTGCCCTCCATGTAGAAGAAACAAAGCTACAACATCTTTACAGGCAATCATGATCACACCATAATGTTACAATTAATCTGCACCCTGCTGCTTTCTGAGCACAAGAATTCTGGCACAGGGGCAGAGCAGAAATGTTACCAACAAAGAAACCTGAAAAGAGCAACAAAGACCTGGTTTTTTTCAGGTCAAGTAACTGCAGAGGTTCGAAATCAGCACACAGAAACAAAGGGTCTCTACTGAGATTTCAGTACTACTGGTACTACTGCTGCTACTGCTGTTATGCTCTGAGGAAGTATACGCTGAGCTCAGGGCCGCCATTGCCGTCAGGGTTCATCATGTAGAAGGCCTCAGAGTCCTTGGACCCGACAACCCTCTCGAATCTCGCCCTCATGTACATGATGTCGCCCTCCGGACTGCCGTCCCCCGGGATGACGCCGGCTCCCATGGACACCGGCTCGACCGCGCGCAGCACCTTCCAGTCCGCCGGGCCGCACTCCCGCCGCACCGCGTAGCCGCACTTCTTGCCGTTGCAGTAGGCCCGCCAGCGGGGCTCCTCGACCAGCCTCGCCGCCGCCGCGGCCTTCTCTCTCCCGTCCGTCTTGCGCNGAAGCGGGCTCCTGTTCGGGGGCAGCGGAGGAGGACGTGGACTTGGAAGTGCTGAAGCTGACGGCAGGCGGCGCTTTCTCGTCCTCCTCCTCTCTCTTGTCTCCTCCTCCATCCTTTGGGGCCTTCTTTAATAGCTGTAAGTTAATTATAGTGGAGGAGGAGGAGGAAGAGGAGTCATAGGAAGTCCTTGGCATGGTTGTCTTCATTTGGGATGAGGGGAATGGAGAGTGGAGAGAGGAAGGTGGTACTGAGCAAAGAGGAGAGAGAAAGAGGAGAGGAGAGAATGAGTGAATGATTACTATGATTCATGAAGGATGGGAGGAGTATAAAAGGGAAGGGTCAGAAGGGGGAGAAGTGGAGATTCCTTTACTGTGTCTCCCTTTAAGGAGGGGGGGTGGGGACTCATTTGCTCCATGCTCCCTCAGAGTCTTTTTTGTGTCATACAATGTTGTTCCTGTCCTCTGCTTGTATTACTGGGGATCTCCTCATTTCAAGCCTTGGCAAAGGTGGAGGCTGCTGCTCAGCCAGACCAACATAAAAGACAGAGAGAGAGAGAGAGAGAGGGCACTGTTCAGGATGGATGATAGTCGACACATCACAGTACATGTTCAGGTAAGAGGGAGAGAGGCAATGTGATTGAAAATGAGATGTACAAACTGTGGGCATACCTCAGCATGTACCATAAATTGACACATCACAGAACATGGATCTTGACCTTATCTGAGAGAGGGAGAGAGAGAGAGAGGGGCAGAAACCAAGATCCAAGGGCCAACTGTGAGAAAGATTTGATATAGATCATGCGCCAACTTGAGCTTGAGAAGCATATGATATGTCCCTTTCTGGTAAAACCAACCAGATAAGACGATCATATAATACTACAAGAAAAAAAATATCACTAGAAAGACTGAAAGAGAAAAAAAATAGAAAAAGGTGCTTCATCACAATATATGCTGCTGCTTGGAGATCAAATATTAACCTTTGCTGACCGGCAATGCTCTTCTTGACTGGAATAATCACGGCACAATAACTCCCGGGCCCTGCCTTCAAAAAAACATCAATAAAGTTCCATGGTCAGATCCCAAAGGCGCCTGCGATTGGCAGCATGCTCTCTTACTTCACCAAAGATTCACCATTATGAGCATAAAACAACAATCAAAGTACTTGTTATTCCTGATACAGAAAAAATACGTTTTATTCCAACTTGAACGAGTACATAAATACCAAGAACAGTGCCTTGGTACACTACTGGTTCCTTATGATCAGGCTAAGAGTAAACTTGTCCCAGTAATGATGATGGCATGTCACCAGCTTTAATTTAAGCACAGGCAAGTAAATGAACACCCCCGCCTATTTCACCTCCAATGGTGGTGGTCACGCTGGTATTCATGCCTCTCGCGTCCATGTTGAGACGGTGCGTCCCTGGTTGCACCATAAGAGTCATTGGGATCCCAGCGATCATGACTTGGATGATGATATGAGGAGTGCGGAAATGGGCTGCGTGGACTGTGAGCAGGCGAGGTTTCATAATTGACAGGGCTCTTCCAACCTCTGTCCGAAATGGATCTCCCTAGGTTTGGGCTTCTCTGAATTTGGTAGTGATCATAGTGGCTGTACCTCGGCGAATTTCCAGGAAATGAAGACGAAAGACCATAATCTGATCCAGATGGGCCATCATCACGTGGATCTGCAGACCATGCCTGATTATGATAATGATGACTTCTCTGATTGTCTGAAGAATGATTTGACCTGTGTTGGACTCGGTTCCTAAATAAATTTGAACTTGGATATTCACTGGATGCTGTGGCCCAACGATTCTGATCGCCGTTCTCAGGGATAGGTGCATTTATCCCTGGGAACTCCACAGTCATCTTTCTCTGTGGTGGTTCTGGTTCTGCTCGTTCTGGAAGTTCACCATCCTCATATTCTTCCTTTGTTTCCTCGGCATATATCATGAGTCCAGAAGGCTGATCTTCATCTTCAACAATATCTGCAGTGATTGATTGATTTCAGTTAATACGGAACACAAGGTTTGTATCATTCACAGCAGTAAAGAACAAAGAAAAAATGGATAAAAGAAGTATAAATATCATAATGCATATCTTATGCTTAAATGAAACTAGAACTCAGGCATATGAACATTAGAAATATATTTTCAGATACCTAAATACCCAGGTGGATATCCCAGCTCACGCATTCGATGAAACCAAGGAGGCGGATCATGTTCCTGTTCAAGTTTTGCAGCATCATTAATTAATGCTAATGAAAACACATGCTAATTTAGCATCATATATTTCACAAGATAGATACTAAATAAATATGGTATACATATGCAAAACAAGCATTCAGTCAACAGATTAAATTTTCAAAAGTTCACCATATCAACTCAAATAAGAAAACAGTTGCCAATTACCTAGAAAAGAAGCAGACCAAAAATTCCATTAAGTATATCAAGAATTGTAAAGAAAATTTGCAGGCCATGTTCATTCTTCCATGTTTCAACGTATCTACTCACTACTGCTATATTGAGCAAGCAAGATATTTACATTTTCAAGTGAAATGATAGGACATGGGCTCCTGTCCTAGGTTTTTATGGGGAAGCCTTACCTTGTGTTTTTAAAGAATTCAACAGACTTTTGGTACTATTATTAAGACTTTCATGCAAACATGATAAAGTTTCATTTGTAAGGTCTTCCCATATGTATTACAAAGATGCAGATACTGCTCTATCATTCCATAACTCATGCAAAATGAGATGATTTATTTTAGAAAGTCTAAGACGATTATACAGATAGGAAACAAGCAAACAACTGTGACATTCTTTATATTATAGATCAATACCCCAATGCCTAAGCATTCTCTTGTTTCTGACCCAAGGATTCCTGCTCGCAAATCATCAAACTTTCCAGGAGCTTTCTTGTAATACCGAGATTGACCGCCATTATTGGCAGCTTGGTTTCGCTTTGAGTTTGAGCTATGGACCTTGCGTGCATTAGCAATCGCCATATTATCACGAGGTTTGGGGCACTCCTTCAATGCATGACTGTATGAACCACAATTGAAGCAACGAGGATCTTCTAGAGTCCGCAACCTGCAATTCAATGAGCATAATTATTCACACAGGCCATACTAACATGAGATAATTGGGAAAATGAGGGGAAAATGGAAAAAAAAACAAAAGCTTCAGTAGAAGAAATAATTCTTTAGATATTGCTTCTGAAGGGCCCAAACTAGGAAGCACTACTTAATTCAGCATTAAGCTTTTTAGGATGGAAATGGGATATGCTATATAATGTTTGTGCGACATATGTTGCACACTTTCATAGTGATAATTCTCCCTTTCCATCTGACTATTATGATTGTCCTTTGCATTGACTGCTCCTTTTCTTGACAATAATGGATGAGGATCTGATGATTATGATAGCAACAAAGTTTTTTTAGGGCAGTAGCAGCAGCAAAGTTATCCGTTGTGCGCAACATTTTACAATCCCTTTTAACATATCAATAGAAAGCCCTGAAGTTTCAAGTAAGACTAGTCCGACAAGAATCATATACCCTTCTGGATTGCTTGCTCCATCAACTGTAGATGAAACCAATGCATACCCTCGATCATAAAAAGGAACTGAGTTACCCTCCAATTCATCTCCTTTTCTGACTTGATTGTCCACCCAAAATGACTTCATAAGGAAACAGAACAACAGTCACAACTTGTGCATTAAAAGTTGTAAAAAAAATGTTGCAGGAAATAACTTACAGATAATTTCAATAGATTCCGGAAGCACAAATAAAAGAATCATGGGGCATATAATAGCACACACCATTAAGATCTATGATTAGAAAAAATGCAAAATCAATTGACAGTTTAATTCATTCTTCTTTACGGTTATTCTATATAATTATGTTGTTCTACACTAGCAATAATATTTATCAAACGCCTGTTATAAAGGGTCAAACGAGTCACTTCAGATGTGTCTTCAGTGCACAATGTTAGTCATGCAATTACAAAAAGATATAGAGCCAGAAATAAGAAAAATTATTCAAGGTTCATTGCCACAGAAGATAAATAACAATGTTGGATATAAATTCATCCAGAGACACCAAACTGTTGAATGGACATGCTATTAATGGTATCTGTATCGAGTAAGAGTTAAATTAGTTGCAAATGTTTTTTCGTACACGAAGAGATACTTTGACTTGATTGATATAATGAAATCAAATGAATTCTTCATCCACTCGTTGAATCATAAATGACTAGACACGGAGAAACACCATTTAAATAACTGAAGGTCCAGCTAACAACAAGCCTTTAAAAGGCTAATAGCTCATGATACATAATACCAATGTGGGACTTGTTGCCACACTGGGAAGGGCATTCTAAAATAGGACATAAGAAGGAATCTTGCTGAGACTAAACAGTTTCTGGAAGCATCATTTACTTTATTGTTCCAATAACAGCTTGCCAAGTAGGAGAAGTTCCCAACAGGTTTGCAGCAATTGGCTATAAAAGTAACTAATTATGTCCTTATGGAATCAGAAGATATATGACCATGCCAGAGAAAAAACAAATTTAGGGGAATGGATACTCACTAGGCATATGATCCATGTACTTACCACAGTGCATGTCTTCTCAGAGCCAACATTGAGTGCAGGAAAATATGTCTCTTCACCATTTTCGAAGACCTCATTTTTATCTCCCTATTATGAACCAAATATATTTTTTTTAATCAGAAAGTGAAAACCTCAATCATTGGCCTAGAGAAAGAAGAAATAAACCCTTTTCATCTGTAAGTTTTCCATTAAACAATGCAAGAAACACGATTTCACGAGGTCAGAACACTAAACAAATTAAGTTTAGGGGACCAGTAGCTCTCAAGTAAAATGCACCATAAATATGTACATCAACATTAGCTGCTTAGATACTGTGGACCAATACCCCATAAGAAATCCTTAGATTAGAGATGTGAGTTAAATTAGAGTATCAAGTTTGGATATTCAGATTATCAAAAAGTCATAACCTGTCACATTTTGTGGAAGATCTTACAGAACAACAACAAAGATAACTGTTGCAAAAGGTTAAAGGACATGTAAAAGTGGCAATGGGATCTGACATTTTATGTACATTTTGATAAAAGAAGCTTCTGATGACACAAAGTAAAATATTAGAGAAGCTATTTGGTGCTACAACCATGATTATGAATTGAGATGCTATAATAGATTAACATAACAATTGACAACATTTCGCATGTATCCTAATTTTGCTTGAATTCATGGAAATTTCACAACATCATAATGGAAAAGATGTTTGATTTTTTTTTCTTTAGTTCGACAAATATCTGCTTAGTTAATCATTTACACAATCATAGAGCGAGACCTATCTTATTCTTTTAGAGGAACAGAGTTCTGAACATTAACAAGCAAAGGATGCGTCTTGTAATCGCTCGTTGCCCCCTCTCAAAAAGAAAAGAAAACGAAGGATGTATTAGGAAGAGAAATTATCAGTTAGGAAATGATGATTACGTTGAATGGCAACATATGCCTAGCCTGCCAATCAGCCCACTGCTGCATTAATTCCATTAGCTTCGTTTTACTTTCTCTGTAGTATAATAAGACAAAAGATAATCTATAAGCACTTCAAATTTAAAGCATGTATAAAATATCATAACTATTCAGACAACAAAACCAATGACAGACAACGGAAAGGAACAGGATGTTGTAAGATACAATCTACCAACTCAGTCCTGCATTAGTAAAATACAGACCATTTGACAAGAACTTATTCCGGGCAAACCTTGTCAGTGAGTCATAAACTACGCGTACAGATGGTTGCTTGTCATCATACATCATCCGAGCTCTCTTGACTCCTTTTTCAGCTAGGACCCAACATTAGGGAAAACTGTGGGGCTTAGAGAATAAAAACGGAATTTATAAAGGGGATGCATGTCTTAATATAAAAATGGACATAAAGAAAACATTACAAGGATACACCCATTATCAAGACTATTGCGCTTGAAAATGCCATTGCTTCCATTAGCCAACGTAACATCTTTATCTTCCTTTGACTCAGCAGATTCAACCTTCTCAGGCAGAACTGGCTGCTGTTGAATATCCTCATCTTCTAGGTCCATGTCCAGCACGGTTGGGTCATCTTCCCCTTCACCAACCCTGCTAGAGTTTCTGCCATTAGGAACACCTTCGCTCACATGAAAGTCGTTAGTTGGACACTCAGGTTCCCCTGCCATAGACCTTGGTTCTTGAGAGTCTTCCCCTTCATTTCTATCATTGTGATCTTGAGATGCATCAAGATCAATAAAATCATCCGAGTCCATCTGTTATGTTGTGGCCAGTGTCCTAAATAAATGGTCTGCTTGCAAACTGCAAAGATAAAGTTACATTTACAATGTGGCAAGCTGAAATTGACCAAATATGCAATCACAGTGTATAGAAGTAACGCCTCTGATAGCCATGCATCGGTCGAGCAAGCGAAGCAAGTTTTCAATTTATAATTATCACTATTTAAAGGAAGATCATTGAAGCTTTCAAAATTGAACCCATAGCACCATAACCCTTCTCCAGACATTCTAGATAAAAGGCAAAAGAGATGAGCAAAAGCTAACTGCTTTGATACTATTATGCATTTTATAGACAAAAATAATTGCATTTAGAAAGAAAACAAATAAAGCGCATCCTGTTAAGTCAACTGCATTAGGAATGACAATAACCATTGCCCATCAGAAACAGGGACACCAATGATCAAATAAACATGAATCGGACCAACTACATGCTCCCATGATCAAAACCACGTTTTCTTTTCCAATAAAAGCAAGTAATCTCCGAGAACAGAAGGAACCCTAAATTACTTGTGTCCAAGGAGATAAATGCTCGTATGATTCCAAATCAATGTACAGGGAGACCCGAGGGATTGCCAAAGGTAAGATAACATGGAAACCCTCCATTAAATGTCCGGCAAAGGAGATGAGTTGGGCTCTCACCACAGTGGAGTGGTTTCCGGCGAGGTACTTCGAGAAAGAACTATAACGATTGCCTACGACAGAGATGTGAAGGATTACCTTTGGAGGTCGTCGTACTCAGGCCGGAGGGCGGTGACGGCGGCTCTGCCTCACCGGCTTTTCCGGTCGCCGGCGAACGCCTTGTGCGAGGTATCGCCGTGGAGACGAAGAGACGCCAAAGGCTTAAAAGCGCCAAAGATCCCGGCGACGTGAAGTGGATGGTGTTGTTATTTATTGGATAGCGTGTGGATTCTTCATCCGAATTCGATTACGATCCCTGTATAGATTCGGACGTGGCTACTTGTACCCGAACCGTTAAGAGAAGTCGGATCTCCGGTTTTGCTGATGCACCGGTCCGATTCCGGATTCGAGTTCGAGTCGTATCGAGCCCGATATTGAACTCAAACCAAGTGTAGGTTGAGCCTAATTTAATTTTGGTCATATTGTAATATAAAAGTGTGCTTTGTTATTTAATAAGTTAGAGAATATTAATAAATGATATTTGATTTAGTACAAATGTTAGTTAAGTGTCTCTTAAATACAATGTTTCTAAAGATAGTTGGTTTGACGTAATTTGAAATTTGAATATCATTAGTTATAAGTTGAATTCTCTTACAATTTGTATTTATGGGCCACTATGTTATTTGGATAGATGTAAATTCACTTTTAGAGTTTAGAGTAAATGATTAAATAAGTAAAAGTTTATTAATAAAAAAAATATTGATTCAATTATATGGTCATTTAAGTTTAATTAAAGATATTATAATTAATATATTTTATTTTAATTTATAATTTACTATCATTATTAACATTTTTTATTTAAAAAAAGTTTGGTTAATGGATAACAAGTTTGTAACATAATTTATCATATTATTACAAATAATTAACTAAATTTATTAACCAATAATTAAAATTTTTATAATATTATATAAATTTATTATATGTATAATTATATATATATGTTTAATCACATTTTGTATCAAATTTATTCATTGATTTTTATCTTGAAATTATGTTTAAGTTTAGCATTTTTATTATTAAAATATATTTTATTTATTGTTTAATATATTTATAATTCTAAATTTTAAATGAAAAGAAAATGCTAAAAATAAAAGGGTACATAAGTTTCGTCGATGAGAATTGAACTCAAAATCTCTAAGTATTCAAGTGGAGGAGTGAGCCCATGACCACGCTCTTGTTCCCTCTCATCTTCTTTTCTTAATTGTCCTCTTAATATAAATGGAGTGGTAAATTGCATCCTAATTTGCTGGTACGTTTAATACTTTCATATACTTTATAATATAGTAAAGTAAGGGGTAGAATTGATATAAAAGATTGGCAATTAGATTTTAGGAATGACATTAAGGACATCCTATTAATTATTTTATAATTATTTTATTCCATATATATAGACTTTTTTTCACTTTATGATGTTCTTTTATGAGTAAAAAAATATTCTCCATGTATTTTAGAGTACAACAAATTTGATATTAAATGTTCATATCTTAAACTAAATTACGCGGAATTTGTTAGATTTTTAAATATAAGAGTCAAGAAAGAATGTATGAAAGCATTAGACCATATGATTTGAGCTAGTTGAAATACAGTTATCATGATGGTTAGTTAATTACATTATTTTTCATATCAATTCGCACATTCATTATAGAAACAAACAATCCAAGTTCAATCATAAAGATAAAAGGGTCATGAAGATCATCATAAGGGCCATGAATGAAAATACAGTGTTCGCAAGATCTTTAGAATTTAATTGGATAGATTAAAGGGCCTGTCACCTAGTTGCATGTAGAGGGTAAAATTCATTTGATGGTCCCCAATTTCGATCAATGACAGTGAATATCATAAGGACCTTTAAAATAAAAATGACATGAGCAACTTCTTGAAAATTAAATTGGACAGATAGAAACACTTGTCACCTAGTTGCAAGTTGCAAAAATTCTATATATAGGTCACATTGCTATGATGATCCCCAGACTATAGTTATATATGTTTTTAAATTTTTATTTCTTTATTGAGACGATCCTCAAATATTTTTTTTTATAATTTTATGATTGTAGTAGGATTATTCTTTTTTTATTCTGACTTGAATACCTTCATCCACAATCTTTCTTTCTCCATGTATTATATCATATATTTTAATGAATCCGTATTGGGGCAAAAAAAAAGAATTAAATCCTTAAATTTTCTATTATTTTCATACTGACGAGTGTGACTGATATCTCAATAATGAAGATGGTATCTAAACTTAAAGACTACTAAGGAAAATAAAATCAAGAGTTTGTACATGTAAAAAAAATGTTGTATATGTAAAGTGAGGATGTTGAGATATATACCTCTTATGTCATATCTATATAGTAGTGACATTAATAAAGTATAAGTTTTTTTTATATTACCAAAAGGAGGTCTATGGTTCTAATACAATGACTATATATAAGGATTACAAATCTGATGGGATAAAGATTATGAGGTATTGTGAAAGATCTTATAACGATTGTAAAGATTTTATAGATAAAATTGTAGGATCGATAATAGGTTCAATATAAGAAAATCGGAAAAAATAAGATTTTAACGACATTGACTATATATATATTTGATAAAAATAAAACTTGAATGTTTTAATTTACAGATAAATGTGCATGTCATTGCACGACATTCTTGTTATTAAACAAAATTAATTGATTCTTGAGAGTAGGTCTCGTAATCATATCTCGAAACTCACAATTATTGAAAGAAATTTACACTTTTAAATTCTTTGCATCTGAAACTGGAAATTGATATTTGTTGACAAGGTTATACAATTTTTGTTAATATGTATTTACACATTTTTCCTGTTAATTAAGTAATATATATATATATATATATATATTATTCAAAATACAATAAGAATATAATAACTATATAGGTCTTGATCAAAATTCTAATTTCTTTTTATGTTTAAAATCTTAAATTTTGTATATGTCGATTTTTTTAAGTTTCCAAAAAAATTATGTCAAGACGAGAGATATTAAAAACGAAAAAAAAATGCATAAAACATCCGAACTTCTAAGTTGTTTAGAAATATAGCATGAACTTTTGTTTGTTAGATAAGAAAATAAAGAACTTTTTAAATTTGTATTATATTTGGTCTAGCACTTCTATTGGATGATAAATCATCAATTTTATTTTTTCTCTCTCATATTTGGCCTCGTATTTTATTTTGAAACATATGTAATTTGACGTGATAAATTCATGTGGATCAATGAAACATTATGTATATAATATTTTCTATATTATTTGTATAAATATATATATTTAATCTCACCTCTTTTTAAACAAATATTTCATCGTTTATAGATTTAAATATCTATACTATTTTACATTATTTATTGAACTACTAACTTATCAGATTTATATTTTGCATTATTTATTGAACAACTAATTTTCATACATACAATCTCGGATAAATACAAATTTTATTGATAAGACCTCTTCAATTGTAACCAATATCTTATTACGAATAATTCTGACAACTTTAATTCTATTAATATTAAAAATTGGTAATTTAGAGTGATCATACTTGTTGAAATTTACGTAATAATCCTTCTCTAATATATTTGAAAATAATAATAATAAAAGATATGAATTATATTTTTATATAAAATCAGTATTATTAATATACAATAAACAATTAAGATTTACGAGTTAAAATAAAATTTAGTTTCGATCACGAATCTAAAAATATAAAATAATATGTATGTAACATTAACTACACCGCACCTTAATTTTTCTCCAACAATATATCTTGCACTTATCTAATGAATATTCCATATCATACTTAATATTTTCCTAAAAAAATATATTGAGACTAAATATGAGAAAAAAACTAAAAATTAGTGTCTTTTATCTAATAAAAAAGTCCAAATTAGATCTAATAAAAAAACAGATTAACATTTTGTGCAACAAAAAAATATCATATTTGGATAATTATTTTTGTTTTTTAAATGTCACTTTTGTTTTGGAGGGGGTCAAAAACTAATTAATCTCCTCCTGAATACGAGGCGCAACACGATCTACAGCTCCACCGGAGAAGGACACGTGGCACGTCGTCGGCGAAACCAGGACGCAGTAAAAAAAAAAGAAGACGACTTTTTTACCATTCGCTCCCGTTCCGTAATTTTCTCCATCGTCTCCTTTGTCCTGCTTCTTTTGTCATCTCCTCTCTTCTCCCATTCCCTCCTCTGTTTCCTCTGTTCCCAGCTCCGGGTGTTCTACTCTGTTCCGCTCTCTGCTTCTTTGGCCCTCCCCGCGGCGGTCCTCTCCTCGCTACTGCTCCCTTGGGAGGTGGCAAAGATCTCGTCTTTTTGGTCTGTTGTGTCGCGAGGGATGACGGACACGACGGACGACATTGCGGAGGAGATCTCCTTCCAGTCCTTCGACGACGACTGCCGCCTCCTCGGCAGCCTCCTGCACGAGGTCCTCCATCGCGAGGTCGGCCCGCAGTTCATGGACAACGTCGAGCGCAAGCGCGTACTGGCTCAGGTGCTGCTCCTCTTTGCCTCTCCTTCTTGTTTCTTAGTCCGTTTCAGGTTCGTGTAGCTGATGGTTTGGGGAAAAAAAAATCAAAACTTGATGGTGTTCGTGAAACAAGATTTGATCATTGGTCGTGTTGGATTGGCGTGTTACTTTTTTTCGGGTTTTCATGGATGTGAGTGTTGCAGTGCGCCGTGAATATGAGATCGGCGGGGATGGAGGAGACGGCGGAGTTGCTCGACAAGCAGATGGCGGCGGAGATATCCGACATGAGCCTCGAGGACGCGCTCTCCCTCGCCCGCGCATTTGCCCATTACCTCAACCTCATGGGCATCGCAGAAACCCACCACAGGTGCTCTCACTTGCCCACTGCTTCAACCCAGCAGGCTCATGACCTCCCTCATATCGATCTCTTGTTCATGGTTCTCTCTTCTGAATATTTGCAACTGGTTGCAACTTGCAAGCTTGTAGTCTAAACATGCATCTTTCTCTGGAAGAAATAAACCTGTTACGGATCCAAGTAGTAAAAGAACATAATTACAGCAAAAGTAAGGAACCTTACTCTCATATTTTGTTTTCCTCCTCTTAGTGTGCTAAGAATAAACATCTTTGTAAAATGTTGAGTTCGGTTGCATTGAATCAAATAAATATAGAAACTTTTTGTTGAAAAGAATAAAAGTAGAAAGTTTTACCTTCCATATTAGTATAAAGAGAAGTGATCATTAATTTTTTCAAAGACAAACAAAGCACTTGTAAATGTCAATTATCAGTAAATACTGATAGTTTTACACAACACGCCTAACTTTCAAACTATTTTTTCTCAGTGTTCGCAAAGCGCGCAATGTTGCTTATTTATCGAAATCATGTGATGATGCATTCAGTAACCTGATTCAGAGTGGAGTGCCAGCTAAAGATCTCTATGATACAGTCTGCAAGCAGGTCCTTCTTTATCTGCTGATGCCTTTGGCAGCAGTGGTTTCATGTTACTCACCTTCATTGACTCTTGCAACAGGAGGTTGAAATAGTCCTAACTGCACATCCCACTCAAATCAACAGGCGTACCTTGCAGTACAAGCATATCCGAATAGCAGTAAGTGAAAGGAATTGATCTAGCATGAATATGAGAAAGTTTGTTTTCTTATCTAGAAGTTGCATTCAAGAATCTACATAATAGATTCAATATGGAGTAAGATGGATTAGATCTATACTCGAGAAGTTCTTGCTCTAAAGAGAATTATATGAGCGTTCACCATCTCAATCGCCCATTAGAATTACAAATGTGATTCCTCCAATAAAGTTCACACCAAAATCAAGAGAACTTGCACATCAAAAGAAGAGAGTTTGCCGTCGCGATCACCCACAAGAATCACGGATGTGATTCCTCCAATGAAGTTCACATTAAAATCAAGATCACTTGCACACCAGGAGAGATTTTCACTACTGATCCTTTGAAGACCTTGCATATATATAAAGAAGTTTATGTAACTTCTTCATCTACCTCCTCTCTCCTTTATTATCATAATGAGAAAATTAATTGGATTAATTTTCTTAATCAACAACAACAACAACAACAAAGCCTTAATCCCACTAGGTGGGGTCGGCTACATGGATCATACGACGCCATTGCGATTCGTTGATCCATGTTCATGAGATTCGACGAGGTTTTACGTTGGCTGTCGAGGCCTAACACAACCCTCCTCCTTTATCCGGGCTTGGGACCGGCTATAAACATAGGCGGAGTTGGATTAATTTTCTTAATCAATGTGATATAATTCTGAATGGTGGAATTACATATCCATAATTCAAAATAGATGGTCAATATCAAATCACATCTTGATCAACATTTGATCGCCATGGTAATCAGAGTTAAAACTCCGCCTATGTTTATAGCCGGTCCCAAGGGGGTCGGCTACATGGATCATACGACGCCATTGCGATTCGTTGATCCATGTTCATGAGATTCGACGAGGTTTTACGTTGGCTGTCGAGGCCTAACACAACCCTCCTCCTTTATCCGGGCTTGGGACCGGCTATAAACATAGGCGGAGTTGGATTAATTTTCTTAATCAATGTGATATAATTCTGAATGGTGGAATTACATATCCATAATTCAAAATAGATGGTCAATATCAAATCACATCTTGATCAACATTTGATCGCCATGGTAATCAGAGTTAAAACTCCGCCTATGTTTATAGCCGGTCCCAAGCCCGGATAAAGGAGGAGGGTTGTGTTAGGCCTCGACAGCCAACGTAAAACCTCGTCGAATCTCATGAACATAGATCAACGAGCGCAATGGCGTCGTATGATCCATGTAGCCGACCCCACCTAGTGGGATAAGGCTTTGTTATTGTTGTTGTTGTTGTTGGTAATCAGAGTTAAGCCATATATTTGTCAATCGTAAGTTTTACGTATTATTACTTTTCTAGCTATTTGTTTTCTCATTAAAGCTGTTATCTCAAAGCATGGATGATAAATTTGATCCACAAACCTCAATGTGTCTTTAGCACACAGAATTCAACTGTAATCAATGCTTAAGCTGATTTCTACTTCGATTGATGCAAAATCTGATTAAATTGGAAACACATTTTTCTGCAGCATCTTTTAGAGTTCAATGAGAGACCTGATCTTAGCCGTGAGGATAAAGAAATGCTGATAGAAGACCTGGTACTTTCCTATTCATAACTTACATAAGTTGTATCTTTGTTCTAGCCCTTGTCTATATTATAATATAACATTCCTGCCTGCTGTAGGTTAGGGAAATCACCTCACTGTGGCAGACAGATGAATTGAGGCGTCACAAACCTACCCCAGTTGATGAAGCTAGAGCTGGTAGATATTTTCTATCTTTAATTTGATTTTGTTCTCGCTTTTGCTTCTTCTGCACTTGTTTATGTGCTTTTCTTGTAGGTCTCCATATTGTTGAGCAATCACTATGGAAGGCTGTGCCTCATTACTTACGTCGAGTCAGCACTGCTCTGAAAAAGGTCTCCTTTCATTTTGTTTCCCATCTTCTTTTCATTTCAGAATTGTAGGGCTTCTGGTTATATTCATATATGCAATTTCTGATCATTTATACAGCACACTGGAAAGCCACTTCCACTAACTTGCACGCCAATCAAATTTGGTTCTTGGATGGGTGGCGACCGAGATGGGAATCCAAATGTTACATCAAAAGTAAGATTTGCTGATATCAATCATGATACATGAACATGCAATTTTTTTTCTTCTTTCATGTGTATGCTTCACCAATCAAGATTTGTTCTCTTATTTTAATATGCTTATTCAATTTAAAAAGACTTAAAGAAGGTTCATAATAAACCTATTGCAGGTAACAAAAGATGTTTCTTTGTTATCCCGATGGATGGCGATTGATCTCTACATCCGAGAGGTGGACAATCTCAGATTTGAGTTATCCATGAACAGATGCAGTGAAAGATTGTCTAGCCTGGCTCATGAAATCTTACAGAAAGGTTTTGTCTATTTTTTTCTTTTAGATATTCAGCATGCTTTTGCTTGTATTCTATACCAATGAAAAACTTAGGAAGAAGACATGAAGAATTGAAGAGTATAAGAGCGATACCAATTCAAAACTTTCACTTCCACATGTTCAACATCTTGGTTTTCCAATGCGGGGTCCTGTATTGCACTTTCTTCTAATTCTTTATGTCATCACATAGTCTCTTTCTTCACAATCTTATGCAGAATCAGCATCTGAGAACCTGCATTCTGAAGGTTGGAGTCGGACTACAGGCCAAAACCAGTCCAAGCATCACAACCAACAGACGTCACCATTGCCTGCACAACTTCCTGCCGGCGCTTATCTTCCTTCTTGTACAGGTTTAAATATTCATTTCTCATTTTATATCCTTTAGCAACGCAACTCGATGCAATTCTTGGATTATGGTTACATTGTCTATGAATTAACTTCTGAACATATTACACATTCTCTTTTAGTTCATGAAGTTTGTTTTTAATGTAGAATGCAAAGATGGAGGATCCCAGTTTCGGATTTTACAGTTCCCCGGCAACATAAACCGTCAGGTAATACCAACTTCAGAACATTCCCGAGAAATATGTGACTCCCTTATGTTTGCTGTTTATTAGATTCGATAAAATGTGATGCAATGTGTTCTATATATTGTTCAGTCTCCTTTCAGAAACCATATTGTTAAGTTGCCCCTCGAAAAACAAAAATATTGTTCAGTTGGAAGCCTGTAGTTGTGGAATGAACAAAACTTGACTTCCATATTTTGTGTAGACTCAAGGTTCTTTAACAAATGGGAAAATGCCCACTGAATGCTGCTCCGTACCTAATCCCAGTAGCCAGCCATCGGCAGCAGCAGGTTCTGCAAAGCTGACAAGGTCAAATTCTAGTCAGCTGCTTGCACAAAGGAAGTTGTTTGCAGAGTCTCAAATGGGCAGGTCTAGTTTCCGGAAACTCTTAGAGCCAAGTTTGCCACGCCCTGGAATTGCACCATACAGAGTTGTGCTTGGGAATGTCCATGATAAGGTCATTTTCATCTGTTTCTGTTATTTTAAGAATTCCTTTAGTTCCAAGACAGATTCAGACTTTGTTTCTATGTTAGCTGATCTTCTTGCTGATATTTCAAGTTTTCGTGTCTAACTTGTTTGGTAAATCTTAAATGATAATCATCATCTGAAAACCTACCTGACAGCTCATGGAAACACGAAGAAGGCAGGAGCTTTTATTGGAGGGCCTTCCGTGTGAGCATGAACCTATGGAATACTATGAAACGACTGATCAGCTTCTTGAACCACTGCTTATATGCTACGAGTCATTGGTACCATCTTGCAGTTCTCTTTACTTTCCTGCATAAATGATCTGCTTTGTCATGCCACTAACATTTTTTTCAATTGGATTATAATGTGAAGCAATCATGTGGATCTGACGTGCTTGCTGATGGGCGGTTGGCAGATCTTATACGACGAGTTGCCACCTTTGGAATGGTGTTGATGAAACTCGATCTTCGACAGGTACTTGTTTCTGAAATTCTACTCTCTTTTAGATTACTTATGTTGCATGTGTTAAAAAAGGCTTTCTTCAGGAGTCTGGCCGACATGCTGAAACACTTGATGCCGTTACAACGTACTTAGACATGGGAGTGTATTCAGAATGGGATGAAGAAGAAAAGTTGGAATTTCTAACTAAAGAGTTGAAAGGAAAGAGACCTCTAGTTCCCCCAACTATAAATGTCTGTTCCATCCTCTTGAGACTGTCTATTTTATCCTCTTGAGATTTTTTTTTGCTGCATTGATTCTCTTTTAATTACGGAATCTTCTGTTAATCGCACATGTGAGAACTTTTGATGCTCTTTTCAGTTCAATCATATGTTTTCTTGGAAGTTTGCAGGTGCCTGCTGATGTGAAGGAGGTCCTTGACACTTTCCGTGTTGCCGCAGAACTAGGGAGCGACTCTCTTGGAGCATATGTCATTTCAATGGCCTCAAATGTACCAACTTTATCCCGTGCAATTCTTGTTTGTAAATCCTACAGCATCTTACTAAACTGAATCAGCATCCACTTGCTTCCAGATTTCGCTAAACTTTTCCTTGGCCTACATTCTTATGCACCACATTTGTTGTGTTCTAATTTGTCCATGGAACTTGCAGGCAAGTGATGTCCTTGCTGTGGAGCTGTTGCAGAAGGATGCTAGGCTCTCTGTGAGTGGAGAACTAGGGAGACCATGTCCTGGTGGAACGTAAGACGATCCAATCTGAAAATACCCCAAGCATTTTTGTTGTGATATTAGTGATCTATTAGTCACTCCCCAAAGAGTCATTCTAAACTAATTTTGTTTCTGAACAGGCTGAGAGTTGTACCATTGTTTGAGACCGTGAAGGATCTAAGAGGAGCTGGTTCAGTGATCAGAAAGCTCTTGTCAATTGACTGGTATAGGGAGCATCTCATAAAGAATCACAATGGCCACCAGGAGGTACTGGATCTTGATAATTCTTTGATGCTTTGTTCCATTAATTCTTCCTCATCGTCCGGGACTTAATCGTTGGTGACCTGCAGGTCATGGTTGGATACTCTGATTCCGGTAAAGATGCTGGACGCTTCACTGCAGCCTGGGAACTGTACAAAGCTCAAGAGGATGTGGTTGCTGCTTGCAAAGATTATGGAATCAAAATCACGCTCTTCCATGGTCGTGGCGGCAGTATTGGCCGGGGCGGAGGACCTACATATCTTGCCATCCAATCACAACCTCCTGGTTCTGTCATGGTAATCCACATTACTCTGATATTCTACAAGAACTATGGGCATACCGCCATGCATGCATAATGCAAGAGAGTACCAGTATGAATGCCTCTAATATATATTTTCTTTCTGGGCGTGTTCAGGGAACTCTTCGTTCAACTGAGCAAGGTGAGATGGTCCAGGCCAAGTTCGGTCTGCCTCAAACTGCAGTGAGGCAGCTCGAGATCTACACGACAGCTGTGCTGTTGGCGACTGTCCGTCCTCCGCTCTCTCCCAGAGAGGAGAAGTGGCGCCATGTCATGGAGGAGATCTCCAAGACGAGCTGTGACCACTACAGGAGCACAGTGTACGACAACCCCAACTTCCTTCCATACTTCCATGAAGCCACTCCCCAGGCCGAGCTCGGTTTCCTGAACATCGGAAGTCGCCCCACCCGAAGGAAGGCCTCCACAGGCATCGGTCACCTGCGCGCCATTCCATGGGTCTTCGCATGGACCCAGACACGCTTTGTGCTGCCCGCGTGGCTGGGCGTGGGCGCCGGCCTCAAGGACGCGTGCGACAAGGGGTACCAGCAGGACTTACAGGCCATGTATAAGGAGTGGCCCTTCTTCCAGTCCACTATAGACCTGATCGAGATGGTCATCGCGAAAGCAGACGTCCACATTGCGAAGCAGTACGACGAGGTGCTCGTCACAGAGAGCAACCGGAGGGCGCTGGGTTCGCAGCTGCGGACGGAGCTGCTGACAACGGAGAAGTACGTATTGGTCGTCAGTGGGCACGAGAAGCTCTCTGCCAACAACCGAAGCCTGCGCAGGCTGATTGAGAGCAGGCTGCCGTACCTCAACCCGCTCAACCTCTTGCAGGTGGAGATATTAAGGAGATTGAGGCGTGATGATGACAACAATAAGCTGAGAGACGCACTGCTCATAACCATCAATGGGATAGCTGCAGGCATGAGAAACACTGGTTAGCATGCATGCGTTGCATGTACGTACTAGAAGAAAGAGAGACCATCTAGGAATAATGGTTAAGTGTAGAGAGAGAAACCAATAGTAATTTGGATATCAGTAAGGTATATGATGCTTTCAATCTGTTCTGTCAGCTTTAGCATGAAGTAACCACATTCACCTCAAGCTTAAGATTTCCACCATTATAAACACTTCATATGCTTTTTTTAACATGCGTATTATTATTCGCAATGCATGAACTACAAATTTGCCCCATGGAGGTGCCGATTAACTTGTCATCTGAATAGGAAGAAGGAAGAAAATTCAAATGCTCCCATCAACAAATAATTCGTTATTTCCATAGAGATTCGTGCAGTTGAATTTTGAGTTACAGGTTTTGTGAAGAAAAGGCAAACTTTTAACACTACAAGTTCCAAACTGAATAAATCGAATGAACAAAATAATCCTATGATTTGAATCCACATGTGCACCAATACATTAGAAATTTAGAACCTTATTGATGCAGAGCAAGATTTGTTATGGGCATTTAGCCCGTTAGTTTAGTTTAGGTCTTTTGTTTGATTTCATTTTAATTAGGTTTCCTTTTATTAGGTTTCCATGTTATGATTATATGGGAGTTTAGAACTCTATATAAATCTCACATATGATTGTATGAAGACTGATGCTTGGATGAATAAAAATTCTGATTTCAGTTTATTTCTCTCTTAAGTGGATAACTTAATTAGGTTTTAGCGGATAATTTAGTTTAGGATTATGGTTAGTCTACATCAATTGGTATCAGAGCTTTTCAGCCTTTGATCTTCATCAAACGGCTGTGATCCTTTCATCTTCCTCAAATTCTACTTTTTGTCCTCCCCAAACCCTAATTTTCCTTCATCACCATCGGCGCTACAGTAACGTGCTACAGTAGATTGCTACACAGCTACAGTAACGCGCTACAGCACTGTGCCCCTGCTCAGCCCCTATTCGTCAAGACAACATCTCTGCTGCCGCCGCATCCGCCCTGCAGCCACTGCGTCCACCTTGCTGCCAACATCGCCGCTCTACTGCTC
>LTAE01006387.1:0-25511 GCA_001647135.1 Pontederia paniculata
GTGAGATTCACTACTGCTTCAGTCCTCGGTTTTCTTTTTTGTTAGAATTTGATACTTGTACATCTCTTAAAAGTTATTTTTAATACAAACGGGATGGCTATCCAAATTTGGTAGCCATCCTTTCCCCTTTAAAAAACAGTTCCCTTCAGGTTGGCACTATTATATTTATCGACTAGATTACATGTGAACTTTTCATTTCCGTGAAGAGTATCCGTGCCAGCCATCAGTAAGCTAGTTATTGTTTTGTTAAAAAGGGAAAATAACTGCTAAATGTTTTGCGTCATTATTGTGCGATATTAAGCATCTATATTGCAAGTAGAGTGTGATCTAAGCATGCAGAAGGAAAGACCGAGGGGATGCATTGTCCATCAAAACAACTCACCTTGTCATATAATGGGGTCCTAAGGACAAGTGAATGAAGCTTTCGTTTTCCAAAGTTGCGAATGAAGTTCTCTTGAAAATTCTTAAGAAGACAGAGTTCATGGTTGTCCCTCTAGATTAAATTTTTGAGTGAATTCATTTATTTATCAGTATCATTTTTCTGTCATTTTGATGTCTTTTCATATTATTTTACTTGATCTGTCCATCGTGTCAATGTGCTCCTTTCTAGATCAAACTGTTCCTTATTTTTCCATTCTGGCACAGTTGTTCTTTTGCTTAAACATAGGTTCTTTTAGTCTTTATTTCTTTTTATATTAATTTATAGTGAATCTACATTAATATTCTGCTTGCTAGCAACTTTAGAAATGCATTTTAATATTTATGTAGTTATATTGCATTTTCAGGGGTTAACAATCATTGCTTTCAATGATGGGAAGTTGAATTCAAAGACAATCAAGCAAGCTCTTAGTCTTGGCCCAACATATGTTGTGATGAAACTTGTTGAAAGTGAGTTCTTCAATGGTACTTTGACATGTTCTTTTTGGCATATAGTAACCAATGATATTTTTCTATATCATGTTTGTTAACAGGTGTCTTGGATATTCTTATGATGTATGGTGCATATTCTACATCTCGCCGATCGGCTATCACCCGAATCTGCTGTCGCTTTCTTTGGTTTTCTATTGCTTCACTAGTTGTCTGTTATTTGTACATGTAACATTCAAATCCATCCTATTGTTTTCATTTTTTTTGCTAGTAGACTGTTGGAGTGAGTTTTCCTTGTGCTTATGATATTCCTTCTCTTCCAGTAAGGCATTGCAGGAGGGTTATAATTCTACAATTTTCAAAATTTATGCCTTCGTTATAGGCATTTATGCTGCTCTTCAGATATTTATTAGCTTCCTCATGAGGATTCCATTTTGCCATCAACTGACAGAACCATGTAATCGCTGGTCTGTTGTGCGTCTTGCCAAGTGGATGAATCAGGTTATTGTTTTCACTTTTATCTTAATACCTCAGCAATCCACTCTCAAAAGAAAAAAAAAAACCTCAGCAGTCTGTCATTTATTTATTTCTCTATTTTTAATTGTACTAATTTTTTTCTGAATTTTGAGTTTTTTTTTCTGACTAGGAACACCATTATGTTGGGCGTCATATGTATGAGAGAACTACTGACTATATTAAGTAAGCAATCTTTTCTGAAGAATATACATGTTATTGTTTGTGATTTTTTTATTTAGATGCCAAATATAACTTATTTTTTTGAATTTTAGCTAAATAATTTCAAGATTTCTGCATTTCATATTTATTTATGCCACCTAATTGCTATGACTAGTGATGCCTGGACAATATCTCATGTCTTATTCTCTAAATGAGATTTGAACATAATATTCAACTTTTGCATTGAGCTGAATAAAGTTGTTTTTAACACAGAATTATGGTGCTTTTTTTTTTGACAAAGTATATTAGAATGTTGCTATTTTTCCCGCTTGAAAATGTTGCCCATGAAAGTATCTTTTTTGAGGGAGGCCCATGAAATTATATTTCTTGTGGGATCCCGTGAATGTATTTTACCTTTCCGAACCTCACAAATCTATTTCTTTATCATGTTCATTCAGAATAGCACTAGACTTCCATGTAGAATTTAACTTTGATATTTCATGGCTTTAATATGTTATGTTCGAATTCCTTTTCAAGGTTTATCATCTGTTATCTTTGGTATATTTTGAAAGAAGCTTTTAGCTAAGAGTTTTTTTATAAGAATTTTTTAGCTAAGAATTCATTGTCATAGACGTCAACGTTTCCTTTTTCAAGAATATTTTTGTTACCCATTTTAAAAAAAAGGGAATATTTTCGTTGCCACTTTCCTGTTAGCTTAAATATATGCGACAATCATTCTCTTGCAGTGTACTCATGAATTTTTTACTTAAGCATCAGTTTGGTAGGTACACAAGTTTGTTTTTGTGTTTTCGATCTGCATAATTTGTTAATATTTTTATGAAGTCTAGCGAATGGGGTCGTGTATTTTTAATCAATTTATATTTGGACTTTAATGATATTATGTTGCAGATATGTGCTATTTTGGCTTGTGGTGCTTGGAGGGAAATTTGCATTTGCTTATTTTCTCCAGGTATGTGCTTGCTTAAAAGTTTTCCCTCAAATTAACATTTTGTAATCTTAGAATGTTTTCTCGAGCTCTGCTTACAGATTAAGCCTCTGGTGTCACCTACCCGAGCCGTTATTAGTTACAGCAGTTTGCAGTACTCGTGGCATGATTTTGTGTCTAAGAGTGAGTCCATATCTTTTGATAATTATAATATATTCATCTATAGTAATATTATGTTGTTGCTTTTCTGCACCTTTTTAATTATTTATTTTTTCCTCATTGACTTGTGAATCAGGTTCTTTAGTCCTATCTTAATGTTATTGCCATGTTTCCCATAAAATATTGTTATTGTTGTGATTTAGAACTTTACACTATGTTATTGGTATGAACTTGATAGGCAAAACCTTGTGAATTGAGTGATTCAGAAAGATTATTGCAATTATTTTGAGTAACTAGGTTAGCAACTCCTATTTTTCTTTATCATTTAATTTGAAACACTTATTTGCAAACGTAAGTCACTATCCAATACTCGTGGTTTTGCAGAATAAGTTAAGACTCCACATTTACCTTTGTGAAGTGAAAGGATATAGATTTGTCACTGTCACATGAACTATTGCTTCAACCCAAACCTATTGGATTCTCAACTATTAGACTTACAAAAATCTGCCAATTTCTGTGTTGTTTTGAGCTTGATATATGACTGGGTAGATAGCCCGTTACACATATGTGAAACACGATGTCTTCTGATACAATAGTTCAATTCTTGCGCATTGTGTGCCCTTGGAGTTTCTTTTTGCGCTTATTATCCTTGGTTGTCTGAGAGGGAGATTTGACCTCTTTTGAGCCAGTATTCTATTTGTTTCTCTTTCTATATCTTTAAAAATCTACACCAGTTTATTATGTTGCTGCTGGCACAGTATCACGTCGTTCCATATTTTTCTTGTTTAATTCTTTTTTCATATGATATTTGATCCTGCATATTGAAGGCAAATTATCATGACTGCATGTTTTTGTGACTCTTTCGCTTGGTTGTCTGAGAGGAAGGTCTGACCTTTTCCGAGCCAGTATTCTATTTGTTTTTCTTCTATATTTTTAAAAACCTACACCAGTTTATTATGTTTCTGGCGGCACAGTATTGCGTCGATCCATATTTTTCATGCTTAATCCTTTTTTCATATGATATTGTATCCTGCATATTGAAGACAAATTATCATGACTGCATGCTGTTTGTCAGTCTTTCGTGATGTATGTTGGTTTGCAGTTCAAGCTAAGTCGTAATCCCACAAGTGATAGTACTAGACTACTATTATAACACTTCTTTATTTTTTTTGAATGGGGCTAGTAAATGGGCGACTTTTATAAATACTGTTACATGTCTTTAAATAGGTTGATTGAAATTGCTAACTAATAATAATCATATAGTTACAGTTACATATCGTTGGCCACGAGTCACGACAATCATTTACTATGTAAAGGTGTTTTCCCCACCTAGTGGGATAAGGCTTTGTTGTTGTTGTTGTTGCTAAATCTGGCTGAAAGATAGTTTGACTATGGGTAGGGTGGAATTGTGTTTGTCCTTGTAACTCTAGCTAGTTTGGTGTTGCTTTCAATCATTTTCTCAATGTAATCACAATAACTAGTTCCTTTTATTAGTGAAAAGTTTATCGTCTGTATGCCTTATGGATCTGTCCTTGAATTGAAACAAATTTTTCTTCGTCCTTTTACTTCATTATTGGATTATTTCATGCTTTAACAATAATATATGTTGTTCACAGATAACCATAACGCACTTACAGTTCTTTGCTTATGGGCGCCAGTTTTTTCAGTGAGTGCTTAAACATCTTTACTTCACGTATTATATTGCAAAATAACTTGTGCAAAGTTCATTAGTTCTAAGTGCAACCAACTAGTTCTTGCAATGTACTCTGTGTATGTAATGTTTTGATGGGAATTTCTGTTCCTTTCTATCAATGGACCAATGCATATTTTAACTAGGGTAGATGTTAGATGAAGATCATCATATATCTTGCATATCTTCTAATTATTAGTTTACTCATATTTGTGCCATATTTTGTTTGCTTTGACACCCTTTTTTTTTGTTTTGCACACCTCCACATCCCCTTTTTGTATAAATATGCATGGGAAACTACACAGTATTCTTTTTTATTCTTAGAGGGACTACTAATACTCTTGCTCAAAAAAAAATATTTTCAATAGAGTAGACAAGTGTTTTTGAAAATGACAAATTGATTTTTTTAAGGGTAAAATGATTAGAGAGGGCTTGTCACCCATCTGTGTATATATCTGAGTTCAAAGTGTACACGTAAGGAAAACAAAAGTATGGGTGGGGGGAGGGGGTGGGAAAAATTAAATGAAACTACATAATGCTGCATGCTTTTATTTTTTATATATCAATGAATCATTTGCTCTGATTATCAGGCAGAGGAGTACATATCATTCTTATTTTGCCTGAACTTTAAATGTTGTTTCTCATTGCATCAATGCCATGTTTGCTCTATATCTTAGAGATATACTTTATTCATTTTAGATTTAGTGTTAGTTTCAACTCAGTGTGGGGATAGACATTAATTGAAAACCTGTTTCAATATCTTTTTGTTGCAGATTTATCTTCTTGACATCCATATATTTTACACAATAATATCAGCTGTTTATGGGTTCTTACTTGGAGCCAGAGATCGTTTGGGTGAGGTTGGTTTTTCAATCTCTCATCTGAATGCTCTTCTTCCTTTATCTTGAAATTGTTTTGCGGTTATGGGACTGTTTCTTTTGAGAAGAGTAGAAGTGTTACTCTAGATCTATTATAACTTAGTTCTCCATTTTATTTTTGGCGAAGTAGATTGTTCTTTTTCTTTTTGAGAGGGTTGACGAAGTAGAATTATCCATTGTTCTTGAGGTATCTATCAATATTTACTTCACATATACTTTATAAGGAATCTTGTTACCCTATGTCTATATACATCAATCATTTTAAGATTTAGTTGAGTTAAAATTGAGGAATTTGAAGTTTTCCCGTGGCATGTTAATTTAACCTAACCTGGTAGGTCTAATAGCATTCATTCCTGGACTAGTGTTGCAAATTGCCAATGACATGCTGTATGATGTCATTCTGCAAGAAAATAATTGATTAAAAAGGGTAATTATTGCTTCAAGAAACTTGGTAAATCAATACAGTCAAGTTCTCAGGTGGATTAATCAGTTCATAACAATGCTCTTGATGGGTTGGTATTCTGACCACCAATATTGCAAAAGTTGTTCCTCTCCACACACCAGATGGGGCCAAGGATTAGCAAAAGTTGTATTTGTCTGTCCACTTTATTTAACTCTAGATGTACATCTGCCATGTAATTTTTTCTCTTTTAAAGTCTATTACATACCTGGTTTTAAGGGAAGAAGAATAATTTAATGATTTGTTGGTTTGTGAAGCTTGCAAATTCATTTGTAGCAATCGTTTGAGATGTTATATCTGTTAAAGAACTATTAGTTGTAGGTTACAAGATTTTCTATTGTACTCTTGCTTTTGTATTTATTTTTGATGATATCTGCTTTTGTATCTATTGACGTGTTCATTTTCCTTATGTCTCTCCTTATAGTTGCTAAAGTGACAAATCTAGATCTGTAAATGGACAGATGTTACCTTCTTATAATCTTATGTATTGTTTATCTAAAATGACTATTTGAGTCTTTTATACCTCCCTCTTTGTTTAAGCTTTGCTATTTTGTAGTACAAATAAAATCTGTCCTTGTTTATTTTATTACTCCACTGTTCTGTTTGCAGATACGCTCGATAGAAATTGTCCATAACCGTTTTGAGAAATTTCCTGAAGCATTTATGTCTAATCTTCATTCTGAGTTGCCACAAAGGTAAAGAAAATATTGGAATCTTTTTAATTGTTCAGCTTCTGTTGTTTAGCCTGAAACTTTTTTTTTTTGATATATTCTTTGTGCAGGAAGCAGCTTCTTTCTTCTCGCCAGGTAAAAATACCAGCTGTCAGATTTTCCAATGGACACTTGAATGTACATAGCATATGCGTGTGCCAGTAGACCATTGATTGCGCATAAAAATGTGTTTTCTTGTTATGTTGACACATGGCATGGCCTGTCATGTTTTGTGCACCAAAATTAAGAAATCAAATGATAGAGACCCACAAAAAAAGTCAAATTGTGTTATTTTGCTTGATGTCACACATAGTTAATCTCTTTGCTGCCATACACTTAAAATTAGTAGACAAATAAAACATGGAAAAATAGATTTCTTAAAAAAGATTATGTAAATAGAGCTGCAGAACTTGCTAAGAGAACATGTAAGTTGGCTTCTGGGTTGGAACATGAACATGTAAGTTGGCTTCTGGGTTGGAACATGATATCGGGGGAGAATATTCAGGACAATTATTTCTTCTATTATCATGACTTCTCAAACACCCCCATCTCACCCCACCCTTCCATTCCCCCAACACACATACATCAAAGGCCTATCATTGCCACATGAAACAGAAAAATAAAATAGTCTCCTTGTTTCTTTAACCATTTCTTTGGTCTTAATACTTGAGATGCAAAACAGTAATTAGAATAGTATTTGAATTATAAACATCTGTATGGATGGTTACACAGGGTAAGTGTCCTTTGACCTTTCAAAAAAAAAAATTATAAACATCTCATATTATATTCTAATGTGCAACTTTTGAAACTATAGTTGTATACTAAAAAAAGTGCGACTTAGTAATTTTTCATAATTGTTTTCTGTAGGATGCAGAGTTGAAGAAGTATGACGCTGCCAAATTTGCTCCATTCTGGAACAAAATTGTGGAGAATTTGCGAGAAGAGGATTACATAACTAACTTGTATGCATATTTATCTATGGTCAATAATCCCTAAAAGAATATTGATTTCTAGCTATTCATGAAAGCATTTTCTTTAGTGAGGTGGATTTACTGCGTATGCCCAAGAACTCAGGAATTTTGCCAATGGTTCAGTGGCCCCTGTTCTTATTAGCTAGCAAGGTGATGGTTTATCGTTTACCTTTTGTTTATTTTAGTTCTTTTAACATGTATGAAAACCAAACTATTGAGCTTTTGTCTGCTTATTTCAGGTATTTATGGCAAAAGACATTGCAGTAGAATTTGGAGATTCGCAGGATGAACTCTGGTTCAGAATATCTCGGGATGAGTATATGGTGTATGCTGTTGAGGAGTGTTTCCATAGCATCAAAGTTATTTTGAGTTCAATACTTGATAAAGATGGACGCTTGTGGTAAATATTTTTTTATTTGAGAGGAACATTTGGTAAAATATTGTTCTTCATCATTGTACCTTCTCGTTGCTATTCTTTTGAGGGGTAAAACGATGACTAGGGTATGCTATTTTTTTCCTTTACGTGTGAAAGTTTCTTTGTAATTTTTGCTGTGGTTGAAACATAGGGTGGAGAGGTTATATGCTGATATATATGATAGTATTGCAAAAAAGAACATCCAGATGGATTTCCAACTGGGGAATCTGAATCTTGTAATTTCAAGAATTTCTGCATTGACCGGAATCCTGGTATGTACATTATGTCACATGTTGGAGATGTAATTTTATATTTTTTTGTTTAGAAATAATTTAAATTGCTCCAGCACGTGAAGATGCATTCTTATGACTGAAATGTAGTTTACATGATTGTAAAGTGTTATTTGCATTCTTTTGACTGGAAATTTGTACATGATTTCTCTCCTTGTAAATGTCGGAGATTCCATCCTTATAGATGCTTATTTCGCGACATGTATACTTTCTTCTACATTGTAAAATGTTATTTCATTCTTTTGACTGGAGATTTGTACATGATATTCTTCCTTGTAAAAGTGGGAGCTTCCATCCTTATAGATGCTGATTTTGTGACATGTATATTTTCTTCTACAGAAGCAGAAAGATTCCCCTGAACTGGAGAAAGGTGCTGTTAAAGCTATTCAGGATCTATATGAAATTGTTGATCTTGATTTTCTTGCTCGGGACATGAGGTGTGATTAATATGCTCATTTAGCTTTCAACTTTTTCTCTTCATGTATTATTTTCTTTCTCCATCTTTAATTCTTTATCAAGAGGTAACCTTGACGCTTGGAGTCAAATAGCTCATGCAAAAGCTGAAGGGCGCCTATTTTCGAACATAAAGTGGCCCAAGGATCCTGAACTGGTATGTTTCTTTTTCAGTGGGTGCTTCATGCCTGGCATTATTGACAACATCTTTTTACTTGAAGTTTTTACATTCTAACATTTGGAAGTTGCATATAAAAATTATGCACCTGCAGAAATCATTAGTCAGGAGATTGCATTCACTCTTGACAATCAAGGAATCTGCTGCTGATATTCCTAAAAACCTGGAAGCTAGGCGTAGGCTTCAATTTTTCACAAACTCTCTTTTTATGCAAATGCCAGCAGCTAGGCCAGTTTCTGAAATGTTATCATTCAGGTCTAATGTCTTTGGTATCTTGATCCATTCAGGACCTTGATTCTTCCCAGTGAATGATCTGATTCTCTAATCTTACCTTTCCTTTAATTTTTTCTTGCAGTGTGTTCACTCCATATTATTCCGAGACTGTGCTTTATAGTATGTCTGAACTTCATAAGAAGAATGAAGATGGGATATCTACTCTGTTCTACCTTCAGAAGATATTTCCCGGTATTCTGTTTATACTGTAGTTTCAGTTCCCATGTATTGTCTAATTCATTTTTTTCGAGAAAGGATGATATAGAGTGTAGTTGATGAAGACTAATCCTAACCCTAACCCTAGCTAAATTATTCATTCAAGCATCAGTTCTAAGACAACCATGTGGGGGTTTATATAGAGTTCCAAATACCCATATAATCATAACATGGGAACCTAATAAAAGGAAGCCTAATTAAAAGCAAAACTAGTCAAAAGGCCTAAACTAAACTAATGGGTCAGAGGCCCACAATACGAAAGACTAATGACTATAAGGCAGAATGCCCATGAGCTTCTTTGTTCTACATCAGCAGTAGCCATCCATTTGTATTGTTCACCTGCCCCATCGTCATAGAGACATGGCGACATTTGTTATTCTTAAATTTGATGTGCTACCAACAATCCTAAAAACTTAAGCCTTTAGGAAGAGCAATTCTTTAATACTCCCCCTCACGTGTGGGCCTGCTGACAATTTTGGTCTAGCCCAAAGCCCAACACGTGGACAACTAAGGGAGGAAATTATTAATTTTTAATACGAGCAACAACGATGTTTGAACTCAGGACCTCTGGCTCTGATACCATGTTAAATTTGATGTGCTACCAACAATCCTAAAAACTTAAGCCTTTAGGAAGAGCAACATCTTTATATTTATATTCTTTAATAACGGTCATCGATACATCATGAATGGATGGTTTTTGTGACTCGCTATGGGCCCTCAGTACGCACAACAACTCGAGTTAGCAACGGATTTGGGCATAGGCGATTTAGTTACAGCTTAACTGCACAAATTCTTTTTGGGAGGGACAAATGTTATATATAGAATACTGTAGAAAACAACTGTTTCTTGATCACTGAGTGGGGTTTTGGATAGTTTCTTTTTTTTTTTTTGGAAGAGTTTCAACTTTGATGTAGCTGTTCCAAACACACTTGTTTTCCTAGTTTCGCACTGTTCCAAACACACTTGTTTTCCTAGTTTCGCATCAAGACTAGCGGATAAATAGAATACAAATATAAAGATGGTGCTCTTCCTATCGCCTTAAGCTTTTAAGATAGTTGGTAGCACATCTAATTTCATATGGTATCAGAGCTAGATATTTTGAGTCAAAACCTCAACGAAGTTCGTATTAGAAATTAATTTCTTCCCTTAGTGGTCCATGTGATGGAGGCTGCGTTTGGGGTGGCTTTTGATGACAGCACATTTGGATGCTTTTCTTTAAGCAGGCTGTGGTTCCTTTCTCAAAAAGCTTCAAAAGTCAACATTTTTTGCTGTGGCCCAAAGCAAATGGTGAAGAAAAGCACCTCATTTTGAGGTCGCCAAACGCAGCTGGACTGGGCTAGGCTAAAGTTGTCAGACCCAACTGAGGGGGAATGTTAAGAATATAAATATAAAGATGTTGCTCTTCCTACGGGCTTAAACTTTTAGGATTGTTGGTAGCACATTAAATTTCACAACCACCAATCCTTCTAGCCATCCTTTCTTTTAAAAGAAAACTACAAAACACTCCCAAGAAACAAACAGCTATATCTAAACCCCACTCTCTAGAAAAAAAATATGTATGATGTGCAATATTCTCTATTTAGCATCTCTCCCTTGAATATTGTGTAGTTATGTTGGGTCCCGATTGCTCACGTGGGGTGGCCAAGGATGCTGTCCATAGCTGTTGCCACGCTGAACTATCACCAGTATCGAATGCCCTAAAGTAAGCTCCAAAAAATATCCACTCCATGTGTCTATGCTTGTGGGTTGTATGCTCAAGATGTTCAATCACCAGCATCCATTTTAGAGGCGAATATGTAGATGTGGAATCAAAGCCTCAAGATAGCCCTCTACCTCCTGTAGTTCCATCTTGAATGAAGTGATGGTGGATGTTGTGTGGTTGATCATTCTTGGGACAACAATGAACTGCTCTATAGCTCACGAGGTGTGGTGGCCCGGAGATTGATTTATCCTCCATGGGAGGCTTTCTGGAGCTCTAATGCAAGTGGGACTAACCGTCAAGCTATCACTGGCTATCTCTTTCACACTAGTATATTCTTTTTATATGTTCTAGATTGCAAAACGGATGGCAATCTGACCGTCGTAGTCATCCTTCTGAAAAACATCAGCGAACTGATCTACTAGCACGGCGATCCTCCCACTGTTTATTGTTGAAACTCTGGTTATCAGTTTGATCTTGGTCAGCATAATAGCAACTTGTTTGTTACTCAATGACTCAACCTCTTGTTTCTGATTGAGATATTTAATAAATGATATTTGTGATTTTACGTTTATTTTTCTATAACCAAGTTCTATTATAAATGATGATTCTTTTAAGAAAGAGATAAAATGTTTCTGTTGATCTTTTATTTTTTCTTATTTTGTTTACTACTTAAGTTTAGCTAATATATTTTGTGGAGGCTTTAATATTTCTTTGTGTTCCAAGATTTGGTAAATATTGTTCTGACTTGATAAATTTGAATGTTCCCTTGTGGGTAGATGAGTGGAAGAATTTTTTATCCCGAATTGGCAGAGATGAAAACACTAAAGATTCTGAGCTGATTGATAGTGAGAATGATGTTCTGGAGTTACGTTTCTGGGCTTCCTACCGTGGCCAAACCTTAGCAAGGACTGGTAAAACTTGAATATACTTTTCTGGCAATAATCCTCTTCTCTTTTATTGTAGTAATGTATTGAAATGTATATGTAATCTCGTGTGCTATAACACTCCTGAGAACAACTAATTTGTTAAATAATGTAAAAGACAAATGTAGTTGTCACAAACTTTGTGAAAGATGATTCTTTCTTATAGTTACCATATTACCACACTGACTGTTGTTGGCATCTAATAATCTTACTTTCTCTTTTTCAAGAAAAAAACTGTGCTGATTCTGTAATCCTGAGTTGATGCCATTGGTGCCAACCTTGTTTTTTTTACTTCAAAAGTGTTTATGATATATTTTACGAACTTAAAAACTGGGAATCTGTGTAAATAACATCTATCATGTTATTGATGGTACATAACTAAAAGAACAATTAGCAAGTTGCTTTAACGGTTTTTAATAATTTTTGTTCTCCCCTCTTAATTATTCAGAATTATCATCAAATAGTACCAATGCACAGCAAAAATGGATATTCCTCGCTGTCAGTTTTACTTTAACTCGGTGGTGATAAGGTTCAAGTGGTTAGATTGAAAGTGTAATGAACAGTACAAAAAGTGAAACCGTAATTATGAGGGTACAATGTTTTTTTTTTTTGCTACATGGCATTCAATAAGCTTTTCTCAAACAAAAACTTGCGCTTGTCACCTTAGGATACATATTTTTAAGTAGATTATATCCTTGAAACATGCTTCCCCAAATATCAAAAACGCTGCTTATGTGACACCATAATTTTCCAAGCTTCACAGCAAATTTTATAGGTAGACTTGTGCCTGTGGCACATTGGGATATGTGCTGGTCCTCCATGCGCGGAAAGTTATTTCCAATAGGGATCTCAGTAAACTATAGTGGCACTGCGTTACATGTTGATTTATATATTTCTGTATCCACTGCCCCTAAAGTGTATCTGTATACACTGAGAGTTCAAGCCTTCTTTGCTATATTTGCATAAAGTACATGATTTAAACATTCGGAAAATTTGTACCAATCAGATATGTAATGTATCATGGACGAGATGATAAGAAACACATGATTTGGAATTGGATTATCTTGTTGAATGAATTTGGACTTACCTGATTATTATGCATTTGCACATGTGAAATAAAGTTCATAATTTTTGTATTCGTTTCAAAAGAAATGAAGCTAATGATCTTTTATTATAAAAAATTGAAATGAGATTATAATTTAAGTTGTATGAATTTGGACTATGTGGTGAAAGAATGAATTCTAAGGTATAGTACGATGATCATTCTTATTCCGATGTGTCCAAGAATGAATTCTAAGGTATAGAATGAATGCTGGTGTTGAACTTCAATCCAAATAGTAAAATCCTTAAGATTTTAATTTACCTATTATATAGGTTGTATTGTGAATAAGAAAATTCCAGGTTATTTATATGTTCTCTAATGAATTGGAATTGGCCTGTTAACGAAAATCAAATCTTTATTTGTGTCGATCCAATTATTCCTTTACGTTTTTTGTATATCTGCTGGTAACATTCCTTGGATGGATGGCTTGCATGTTCATTGCAACCTTATCTTGCATAATAATTATCTTAATGAAGAATTTATAATTTATTCTTTAGTCTTGTTGATTAGCCTAATAACCTCTTGATATATGTCACGTGTGAGGATAATTCGAATACATAATTACGTGAAGATGTTAAAACTATTACATGAACTTATTTACTCTTCATGTTAATTATGCAGTTCGTGGAATGATGTACTACAGGAAAGCTCTTATGCTTCAGAGTTATTTGGAAAAACTTTCCTCTGGAGGTTTGTTGACATATCTACCATTACTTTTCATATTATGTTCTCATGTTCAATGACCCATACCCTTATGTTGGCAGATTCAGATGCTACATTTACTGAGCCTAATGTAGCCGACGGGTTTGATTTGTCTCCTGTCGATCGTGCACGAGCAGACCTAAAGTTTACATATGTGGTAACATGCCAAATTTATGGTAAGCAGAAGGAAGAGCGAAAGCCAGAAGCTGCAGACATTGCACTGCTAATGCAGCGGTTTGTACATCACTTGTGATTGCTTTCATTGATCTTTTTGATAATCGTTGATTCAAAAATGCACGTGAATGCTTCATAAAGCATAGACATATATAGTCAGTTATTAAATTTCTAAAAGAGATATATAGTTGACAATGTGTTAGATGAAGTTGTTCTATACCCTACTACACTTACATATTTTGTGCTTCATGCAACGATTGATATCCTAAGTGCTTCATGCAATGATTCTAACCTAATTGTATCAACAGTCTGATAGATGAAGTTTACATTATGTACAATCAATTAGGTTAGTCATATTTGTTGTAAGAAAGAAATATTTGGTTGAGCAATGCACAATTGTCATAAACTATGGAAATTGCTATTTACCTATAGTGTTTAATCAAAGGGCAACCACAAACAGGTTAGTCAAACTAATATGTTTGCATTTTCATCAGTGCAGTTTCTTTGTAATTCTTAGGTTAACATCTGTCATGTTCATTTCATTTGGTTAACATATAGTATTAACCCATAATCTAGTGTTCATAAATGTTGGCCTACTTTTCCCAATGTATTACCGATATTTAGCTTTAACCTATAGTGAGATATTAAGTGTAAAATGGTGAATGATTTTATCCCTTACTTGATTGTAAAGTAATCCATATTTCTTTCAGAAATACCATTTACTCAGTTATCAGTTATCTTAGTTCTCATATTTTTCTAATATATTCTCAGGAATGAGGCCCTTAGAGTTGCCTATATTGATGTAGTTGAGAGCTCCAAGAATGGTAAACCACATACGGAATATTATTCGAAACTTGTTAAAGCTGACATCCATGGCAACGATAAGGTCAAAATGCATTCAACATTCTTACCATATGCAATACACTTGTATGATGTCCCTTTCCTCTTGTTTACTATTTATGTCATGATTTATCCTATTCATAACTGGCAGTAAGTTTTAATTTTGGAAATGTCAATTTACAAGTACATTTTTATAAACCCAAATTTAGTCATACAACTAGCCTTGATAGTGGAAACTTAAGTTCACTTGTAACCCTAAAAAAATCTCAAAAAAAAAAAAAAGTGGTTGACAATACTTGAGATTTCCTCTATCCACCTTTGTCACAATAGTTTATGAAATTGATGTATTACATGATTAGAATCTAACTCCAACTTACCTCGTATACCTTTGTTGCCCTCTAAACTTTTTGTTTTTTGTTTTATATACCATCCTCTAAATTTTAATCATTATACCTGGTTTTTTATGGAGGAAAGGATGAGTACTGAGATTGGGTAATCATCCAGTTTGTATTACAAATTGTAAAATGCGGAAATTTACAGGTTTGTATCAAAAACCGACTATCAAAATAACAATAAGCTAGAGATCACAAGAAAGAAAAAATCATCTGAGGTTGTGGTTGCCCTCACGAGAAGATATGTATCGTTCACACCCTAATAAAAAAATGATATGTAGCTAATATTCTCCACATTGCTCCCTCTCGCTGAAAGATGGTGGTGCGATGTTGCCAAATAGCCCATGCGGATGCTAAGGATCTCATCCATGCTTGTCTCCAACCTTGCTGTCTTGCACCCACAATGCTCTAAATGAACCCCAATGGGTACCTATTCTCGAGGGATCAATGTCGGTGATCCGGGCATGCCGCCAGATCGCTTCAGCTATGCGACACTCGAAAAGATGGGCAATGTCCTCATCTACCGGACCACACAATGCATGTTAGTTCTAGGAGCCCATCTTGCCTTGTAGACTCTGGTGATAATCCAGTCACGCCTTAATAGTCAAGCAAAAATCTTAACTTTGGAGGGAAGACAAGTTTGCCCAATGCGTCTCTGGCCTGCTCTAAATTCGCCCGAGGAATTGCTCTTTGGCAATAGGTACTGGTACACCCTTTGCTGAAAAATGTCCATAGGTCTATACTCACCCATCTAATCTAAAGGGAGCACGTCAGTCGGGAGATCCTGTGATGGATTGCAAGTAGCTCCTCAAGGCGCTGGTTAGAGAGGCCGACCTTGATCTAGTAATCATGATACATGTATATTCCCTTTGAATCAGTTATATCCAGTTTTCGCTTAGATATTTTACCGTTCCTTTTCTGACATGTCTATGCCACATCAGCCAAAAAAAGATAATAATAAAATAATATAAAGAACTCTAAGTATCAAATCACATATATAATAAAAAAATAAAACATGGGGGAAGGGTCACGTACAGGGGGCACCGCTCCTCGCTGATGTCGAGGGGACCGCCACCCCCTCCCTATCTGGTTCGATTAGAAGGGGAGGGACAACGGCCCCTCTCCATGATACATGAGGGGGTGTGGACCTCTCTGTGAGACATGAGGGGGGCACGACCTTGCCTCCTTTTCACATGAAGATGACGATGAAAACATGCCCATCATGAGAACCATCATCTCAACCACCAAGGTTGTTAAGACCGGTCCGGACAGCGACCCAGAAAGGTCTTCGGTTCAGGTCGGACCGGTCGAACCGGATAGCAATAAAATATTATAATTTAATAAAATATATTAATTCAAACTACTTACTAACATACATTAATAAATTTTAACTATAATTATGATAATAAAATATGTTTAAAATAAAGTTATTTATAACTAGATTCAATTTATTATTTTTATTAATTTTAAGATTTTTACTATGTGATTATTGTTGGAATTTAATATTATGATGATATCTATTAAATTTTTTAATATAATTATATTCATGTATTATATTATATTAATAATTTATATAATTTAATTGAATCAAATTACTTGTAATTAGATTCATGCATAATATATTTTTATTTGGACAAAAAAAAGGTTGCATAGAAAATAGCTTGTTTAGTTAATACTAAGTGTATAAGGACAAACCAACATAGTCCCACATGGGTTACACAAAGATATGTGGACCAAGTAGTAGGTATTAAATAGAAATGACCCATTGGGAGAAAGTATAATATTTTAACTGGTTAAATAAATTTTTTTTTAATAACTTCGACCGGTTCCGATTTTGACCCGTTCGCACCGGTTTGACCGGTTCTATCCGGGTTTGATCGGTCCAATCCGGTCTAAACCTATCACCGGTTTAAGGGTAAGTTTTAGACTGTCTTATTGCCTGGTTGGCGGTTGAACCGGTCGGACCGGGCGGTCAGGTCCGGTCGTGACAACAATGTCAACCACCTCAGTGTCCACCTCTAGTGTTTCTTTTTACCACATTGAGTTCGTCTTAGTCGATTATCTGTACTGAACGTTGCAGCCTCGTTGATCCTTACTTTCTACGTGTAGGTTGACCCATTTGACTGTTCTTGATCGCCTGAACTAAGAATACATATCCATATCCATGTGGATCACATCATACTGGCACTTGGGCCAGTTAGAAAACATTTCACCATCTTTAATTCCTCTTGTTCCTGTTTAATCTTGATGTCACTAGAAATAGAAGTATGCTCCCTTCCCCTCCAAATGACCATTTAACACGTCTGTAATATGAAAGTGCCTGCCCGTCAACAAAAGAATATGAAAGTGTCCTGATTAATGATTGTGAGAATCAGCTCATCACCCTTTTGTACAGGATTTTCCCTCTATACCTCGGCAACTCTAAGTTGAATGTCTAAAAATGTTCCTCAGGCTGCTTCCTGTACCTTACATGATACATGCCTTTCTTTTTCCCACTAATGCTGATAGTTCCATTCATGATGTATCATATACTTATGGAGGTTTTGCATGCCACTTTATGTCGAAGTCATGACTTGGCTGATTAAGTGACAACTGGAGATCAAAAGGGGGAGATTACAACTTTTGGACGAGTCCCGGAAGAGGATAATTGTTCGAAAAATTCATCAAAATCTTGATAGGATTTGTTTAGGCAAGCGGAAATGTTTCTGCTCATATCAATAAGGTTTTCTCATGAGAAAAGACCTCAGTGGCAATATAAAATGGTGTAAAAGGATTGAAAGGCCTTTAAGTTCAGTCTCCCTATTAATTGCTTTGAATTAAAAATTCTATGTTACGTTTTTTTATGTAATTTTATTCCTACTAGGATCCTCTATCCCAAATTTTTCTTCATTTCGTGTCTGGTAGAAAAGATTTGATAAGAAATGTGACAACGGTTGTCAGAGCTTTGGAGCCTTGTTATCTATGGATCTGATGTCATTCTGTTTTGTGTCATTTTCTTGGTCTAACTTTATTTAATATTCTGTCACTGTAGGTTTTTTTATATTCTTTTATTATTTATATGTTATCTTATTCGTTCAGGAAATATATTCAATTAAACTGCCTGGAAACCCAAAGCTTGGTGAAGGCAAACCTGAAAATCAAAACCATGCAGTGATATTTACGCGCGGAAATGCAGTTCAGACTATTGATATGAATCAAGTAAGTTTAGGCTTACTATTATGGTTCTGTTTCTCTCGAAAATTATTATGAAACTTCTCTTACACTTGTACGAGGATTTAATATTGAATGCAAGGCTACTGGTGGATAAAATTTAATCTTTGGCTTCCTGTTTATCTTTTAATTAACTTCATACTTGACCTTAAGTGATTGGATACACTGCTAATTTTATTTGTGATTTTTCATGGCATAATACATATATCTACCAGAATTGCCTTATTAGGATATCTGATTTCTTTCTAGTTCCATGTGTTTTCTTGGATAGCCAGAAATGAACAACTTTTCCTTCTAAAAAAAAATATACTCTACAGTTCCTTTCGAAACAAAAACTTTATAGTTTGCATTTCACATGAGATTGCGCCAGACAGGCCGCTGGCTCACCTTCCCTTCAGATGCAGAGGAGTTTTGGAGGTCAATACGTACTTCTGCTAGTCGGAGGATGCTACTGATGACATTTTTAGCCGGTTCCTGGGCCATATGGCTCCAGCGCAATCGGATCATTTTTTGTGGGAAGAGATGCCAGGTTGAGGCTATTGTACACCACATTTCATTTCTTCTTAAAGAGTGGGGTGTGGGGTAGGGGGCTTCTCATCCCCTATTTTCTTGCCACTTTTGCCGCTCTTTTGTCGAGAGCGTTTACTTGTACATGACTCTTTCTGATATATATATACTTGGATGACAACCGCATCACCGGAGGTCATCCTTCTTCTCCTCAAAAGAAATTTCACATGAGACTTGGTACTTCTGATTTTGTGTTCTTTTGAACTTAGCAGATTTTTTTTGAGGGGCAAAAGGAGGACTAGCCATGTCTAGTCATCCATGTATATATATGTGTGTGTGTTAGATGAGGAGAATATACAAATGTGTGTTGTCAAAAGTCTAAAGGTAGGGAAGAGAAGTTATGTTAACTCCCCCCACTCTCTAGTCAAAAAACGGATGTGATGTACAAATTGTTTTCGGTATAACATCTCTCCCCCCTGAAGATAATGTTATTACGCTGGATCCAAATTGCCCAAAAGACGGCCACTGGCATATTCGATGGCCGTCGTGCTCGTGGGCTCTTCAACCCGACGATCCGATATGTCGACCAAAAGGAGTGGGAGGATCGTGGGTCAAGGTCAGTCACTCCCACTCTTCTCCGAACCTCCTATGTAGTCAAAGAATAGATGTTCAGCATCCTCTAAGCCTATCCCACAAAGAACACACGTGGTGTCCAATCCTGGGGCCCATCGTAGTCGCTACGCTCTAGTTAGGACCCGGTTACGCCTAAGAAGCCATGCAAAGATCTTGACTTTCAAAGGCGCATGTGTCCTCCAAAGGAGTATGCAATCTGTGATAAAGGTAGGATCTGGCTCTATGGCCACTGGAAGGAGGTGGCCATATGCTGCCCTAACCGAAAAGCCTCCTCCCATCCATCATCACGGGATCTGTCCGGGCGAATATTGGAGATGCGATCAAGCAGTGAGGAGAGCTCTGTTGTTCGTACATCCCGAAGTGGCCTACGAAGCACTAGTGTCCAACATCCCTGTGGCCTATCAGTGGGGCCAGTCCAATATGATGCTACTGTGGCCCCTTTATGAACAACTAGGGAGGCCAGCCGGGGGAAGGTCGTTGCAAGCGTCGGGGCGGGGATCCACTCATGATCCCAGAAAGAAAAGAGCTCTCCTGAACCCAAAGTAGCCGAGAAAAATCGTCTCACCAGCGGCATCATTGACGCAACGCTGCACCAGAAGGATGAGGCACCACGGCTAACTCTAGATCTAGACTCCCAATGCAGATATCAACCATAACATGTGAAGAATACCGAGCACCGGATATCTATCCTTTTCCCCATGATGCGATCGACCCACCGGGTTAAGAGAGTTCGGTTCATGGCGCGAAGGTCACGAACACCTAGCCCACCTTCAGAGATGGGGCGACATACCTCATCCTAGGATACGAGGTAAATGCCTCTTCTCGTCTGGTGGCCACTTTACCACAGGAATCTCCTCCTGAGCGCGTCGATGCGCCTGAGCACCTTATCTGGCATGTGGTGCACTAACATGTAGTAAGTGGGGAGTGATGAGAGGACTGCTCTGAGTAGCACGTGGTGACCCCCCGTGATAATAACCTGGACCTCCACCCTTGGAGCCTGGCTATGCGCTCAGGTATTGTGTTCCACGAGCGGGAACCCACATGTCTGTCTGAAAGTGGAAGACCGAGGTACGTGATCGTAGCTCCCCTGCGCAGTCATCTGCAGTAGCTGCATCCATCCCGAAAGGGATGAAGGTGGACTTGGCGTGGTTGATCACCAGGCCAGACACTGCCCCGAACAGCTCTACCATAATCGCCACCCTTCGCGCCTCTGCTGTCGATATAAAGAAGGTGGTGTCACCTGTGTATTGCAGCAATGGGATGACATCACGGCGGGCGGGCTCGATGGGGAAGCTTGAAAGGATCCCGGCTCCACATGCTGCATAGGTGCATCGTGCCAAGGCATCCACAGCTATCTCAAAGAGCATGTGGGTGAGTGGACAACCTTGGCGAACTCCCAACTTAGTAGAAAATTGAAAAACAAACATCACAGAATTGTTTATATTCTATATCATGCGTTATTGAACTTAGGTTGTTCAGTTGAAGTTCTATTTAATCAAAACACTGTGTTGGTGTAATATATAATTACTTGTTATATGTAGGAAAGACATCTTTGTGTGAGCTTATGTTTAGATATATGGTAACTAGTACTAGATGGAACAGTATCTTGTCCACATGTTATTTTAATATTGAAAGCAATGATGGAATCCATTTTTTTTACTTGTTTGTAGCTAAATTAATGGTAAACTTTTAGTATTTTTCCCATCTGAATGTTCTTGGCTCCTATCTTGCTAGCATTCTCATATGATGATTGCATATTGTCACACCTGAAACTTTAGTAGTAGTATGATTATCTTTCATATATATGTACATCAAATAGTAGTTTAACTTTTGAAGTATGTGGAAAAATGCATATACTCAGATTACATTCCCTGTAAAATTATTTTGCTTTATTCACTAATAGTAACATATGGCTTTTTAAATTGATAATCATTCTCGTTCCTGTAATAAAAGATATGGTTGGCACTGGGCATGCTCTTGGCCCTATAAACTCCAATTAGGAGATGTCCACATCTCAAGATCTTGGCAAATATCTTGATCTTAAGGGGAGATGTCCACATCTCAAGATCTTGGCAAATATGTTTATCTTAAGGGGTTTATCTGCTCATCACAAGAGTAAGTGTTGCTAATGCGATGCTAACATGTAATAATTCGTGTATATCACTCGAGCTAAGAAAGAAGTTAGGGTGCAGGTCCATCCATCTGATCTAGAGTTGTCCTTGCGGTAACTCCATATTCTCAAATGAAAAAAAGAACTTCATATCATGTCAATGAGGGTTAGCAAATCAAGAAAAAAACTGATGGAACTTGAGAGTTGATGCCCTTTAAATTGGATGATAGAGCCACAAACCTGGTATTGCCATTCCCATGAATTCTTATGTTGCCAAAAGGAAAAGTTAGTGCCCGACCTATCACTTTCTGGGGCTAGTTAGTTCGTCGTAGGTTCTACATCCCAAGCTACTAATATTTGTTAAATATTTACTTGTTTGATCATCTTTCTCCTTTTAGCTCAATTGCATAGTTGTGCATTCTTTTTCTTTAAAATTTTTCTTGTAACCCCATTTGTGCACATTCGAGGTCAATGAACGATGCACATAAAGTAGGCAAAATGGTAACTTTTGTGTTCGCAAACTATGTGGCAAGAACACTTTTTGTTTGGTGGCAAAGGAGTTTGAGAGTTGTGTTGAGGAGCTGCGCAAACCCGTCAACATCTTAGGAATCACATATTTGGTTTGCCACTTTCAAATCGCCACATTGGCTTGAGAGGATGGACCTTGGTGGTGAAGTGCATGGAGCATAGACTATAGGGTTGGAGTTTGTGTCTTGTATCCTTTGGAAGGCAATTGGTTCTTCTCAAATCAGTGCTTTGTAGATTTGTTAGTTTTGGTCCAAGTGACATTAGTGATATACCACTAAATATTGTTAGTTTAAAAGATTTTATTCAGTTCATATTGTTTTAATCTAGTTTTACTTGTTCTATTTTAGGATGATATTGTTTGTTATTTAAATCTTTTATTTGGATCAAACTTTTTTGTAAAACTCTATGTAAGAGTTCTTTTTGTATGAATAAAATCTGACTTTGAATATGTTCCTCAAATTGAACTTCGTGTTTTTTTATCGTGTTGACTCACGATGCCTTCAATGGATTCCGAAGAACCCTAATGGATTCTAGAGTGATTCGGGTGGATTTCAGAGCAACTATTCTTCTTATCACATTGAAGCGGACGACTTGCAGATCGACGTTGTTAGTGGATTCTAAGGTTTTTGGTGTATTCCAAGATTGTGTGCTCGTTGGTCATCTTGCATCATCACCTGTCTACACCGATCTTCCACAATCCCACAGACCCCCATCCTAGTCCCATCTTGTTGGACCAAAGATTTATGGGTTTTCTTACACCCTTGAATCAATTTCTCGAGGTTCCACGTGATAATCAATAGAGCGGATAGGTGGATATGGCTCTTATGTCAATAAACAGCTGGGTTGTGAATGAACATTTATTACCAAGGAGCACATAGCTGATGACCATCAGGATGGAGGCACATCTGGAGTTCTGCGCACCCGTCAAACTCATGATATTTGCTTTGGAGGAAAGGCGTGATCCTCACGAGTGCATTGGGCTTGATGGGCATCCAACATTGCGTATTGTGCAAAACAACTGAGGTGGTCGTGGTCACCTTTATTTCCCATTGCCCATCACCAAGGAGGTTTGGCATCGGGGGGAGAGGATATGGATCATTCAAGATGCAGCGACATTTTAGGCTTCACTAAGAGCATTGGGGGCATGTGGCAGGCATGATTGGAGGCATATGTTGCTGGTATCTGGTTGCAGCGTAACCGTATATTAGCGGTGCTATGTAGAAAACATTGTACACCATGCTGCATTTTTGCTACAGGAGTTGGAGGTTGGGTAACAGATGTACTTTGGGATTTTGTGTTATGCATTTTCTTTCTCATCACACTTGGCAAATTTCACAAGACATTTATATTAATGCAATACGGATTGCTATCCAGACTTGGTGTCCATCTTCTTCCCTCTTAAAAAAGAAAACATATATTACTAGCTTTTCTAATCTATTGCACTGGTCATAACCCCATTTTATGGTAATTACATCCATAAAATGTTCAAGAATGCTTAGTTGATTGTCATCCACCAATATTACTTAAAGATTTGTTTTAAAAGGTTTTTGGTCAAATAACTATTTCACTATATAAGGTAGTCAAGTTCCATCTTAAATAAATATCTAATAAATGTTTAGCTATCATGATATATATTATTCTACATATATGACTCGACATCTCTCGTTGGAATAATAACCGTAATCAAACTATTAAGTTATGCGACACTACACACATCTACTTCAAAATGAATAATTCAAGAAAGCATCTCTGATTGTTATTTTTCCAAGTTAGTCAATTTGTTTTTTGTAATTGAAGATCAATTTTGCTGGATTTATATTCACGCAAAGCATTTCTGTCCCCAAAATAATATGTGAAAATTTGCCTTTTTCGTAGCTTTTGCTTATTGTGTGTTTTATTTACTTCTGTGGACTCAGTTCTTATTGTTTAAGTTTCTTCATTCTTTGTTTATAAAGGATAATTATTTTGAAGAAGCATTAAAAATGCGAAATCTGCTCGAGGAGTTTCATGCTAATCATGGTCTTCATAATCCAACTATTCTTGGTGTTCGAGAACATGTATTCACTGGAAGGTATGAGTTGTTTTCTGTTGTTATTACCTTATTTTGTTCTGACAACCATCTAAATCCTCCTGTGTGCTATCTAGTGTTTCATCATTAGCTTCCTTCATGTCCAACCAAGAAACAAGCTTTGTGACACTTGGTCAGCGAGTTCTTGCTAATCCTTTAAAGTAAGCCTCAGCAACTTAGATCAGTTTATCCTTTAAATATTATTAACTAACTTTGACATTCATCTTTTTTATTCATTTTCAGGGTACGAATGCACTACGGCCATCCAGATGTTTTTGACAGAGTATTTCACATAACTAGAGGGGGTATTAGCAAGGCATCTCGCATAATAAATATCAGTGAAGATATATATGCAGGTTAAATATCTTACCATATTATCATGTTCCCATTGGTATTTTATTTGTTTAGAACCTAGCAATATATTTTTCTTTTTTCATGTTACTGAACTCATCATATACATTTTTTTTTTGAGAAAATCCTATTCTTTTACATAGTGTTTTTGAGCCACTTGTTTGCTAGTAGGTATCAGGACATTTGATCCACTTGTAGGTATTTTTATTATCTATGTTCTGTCATCTCAAACTTAATTGGTGAAATCTGACAGAATTTACTTCATCATGATAATCTTAGTTTGAATCAACAGCTAATGTAATCCAATATCGGATCCTCTTGATATAGTATATGTCACATGGATCACGTTCTATGTAGAAACAAGGTTTCTATTTTTCCTATCTCTGAGTTTATTTCTGAATTCTTTTGCATTTAGGTTTCAATTCAACATTACGCCAGGGAAATATTACACATCATGAATACATTCAGGTACCTGTCTGGATGCCTAGTTTCACATTTATCTTTTCTTCGTTCTGACATTTGTGGTGAAAGCAGGTTGGTAAGGGAAGGGATGTTGGATTAAATCAGATTGCATTATTTGAAGGGAAAGTAGCTGGAGGCAATGGTGAACAAGTTCTGAGTAGGGATGTTTACAGACTTGGGCAGCTCTTCGACTTCTTCCGGATGATGTCATTCTATGTTACAACTGTTGGATTCTACTTCTGTACTATGGTACGCACCTGCTTATTTCTCATGAATATAAAATTTGAAGTTAAATCTTTGGACTTTTTATGTGGCCACTAAGATTCTCTTTTTTCCTTTTTTACTTACCAATAACCAATAGAACTATTCTCTGTCATAAGAGAAAAACTTTTTTTTTTTTTTTGAGAAGGGAAAGGATGGCTACACACTTCGGTAGGCATCCATTTGTATTAGAAGTAAAAATACGAAATATTTACATATGTGTTAGGGCCATTAAGGCACCCTCCCAAAAAAACAAAACTATCCAAAACCCCACTCTCTAATAAGAGTAGTTGCGTGATGCACAATATTCTCACTATAGCATCTCTCCCCCTCGAAAATGGTGCGGTTGCGTTGTAACCAGATCG
>LTAE01006388.1:14558-25506 GCA_001647135.1 Pontederia paniculata
TATATATATATATATATATATATATATATATATTCACTAATCAAAGAAGATTATCTATATAATTTTTTAAGGCGGAGTTTGCAAATTTCGATTATAAGAATATTTTTACATATTTTCAAATATGTAGTTTCCATCTTTATATTATAAAAATATTTACTATTGTGCAAAACTTTAACATAGAGTACTGCAGGTACCTGCATCTTGGGTACATGCTACAGTGTCTTGTGGGACTCGCATATAATTCGGAGCTAAAATGATGAGTTGAGTATTTTATCAGCTAGTGGTTTGGATCCAGAATGAAAGGTTTCGTGATTAAATTTGAAAATTATTAAGATTCTTTATATTAAATTAGACTAATTATAAAAGATCATGTTGATAATGCCTTAAATTTTAACCCAGTGGAAATCCATATGAACTCTGCGCATCATAGTCGTTCAAATAATTGGGATGACGAAGCCGCCCGTTCTGTACGAAGGTCTCTTTGCCCGGTCAGCGAGCTTGAGGGGGTCTAGAATATCCAAATCCTAAATCTAGATAGTCTTAAGGCTTATGCTTCATATTTTGTATTGAGAGTCCATATATAAACTCCCTAATATTTGAGTTATTATATATCTGGTATCATCTATTATTTTTTTCACATCAAAGAAAGAACTCTAGTCGCTGCCAGAGAACGTAAAGAACTCTAGTCGCTGCTCGAGAACGTAACTCAGTTAAGGATGAACCTCGTAAATTTGTGTGTCTTCTCTATGTGTTAATTTCTATCTCTCTCTCTCTCTCGCCCATTTCACGTAACAAATTGGTATTAGAGCCTTAGGGTTCATTAGCGTAAGGATGACGTCCAACAACATGAAGATCGAGAAATTCACCGGGCGAAATAGCTTCGGACTATGACAGATTAAGATGCGCGCACTTCTAAAGTAACAGAGCATCTGGGCACCGCTCGCGGCGGTCAAATCGAAGGAGACTGATACAAAAGGTAAATAAAAGGAAATCGATCTTGAGGATTTGGCATTGCAGGAGAAGAAGGCACTTTGATGATCTGTATGTATCTGGCGGATGAAGTGATAATCGAGGTCGCCGATGAAACAACGATAACATGTTTGTGGTTGAAACTTGAGAGTCTGTACATGACGAAGTTCCTCACCAACAAGTTGCTATTGAAGCAACGTATGTTCATCCTCCGCATGCAAGAAGGTACCCCTCTGAAGGAATGTCTTGATCAACTGAATATTTTGTTAGAGTTAAGGAATATTAATGTGAAGATTGATGTTCTACTTCTATTAGTTTCTCTCCCTTCTTCGTTTGAGAATTTTATTCAATCTATGATCGTCAAGAGATACTATAAGTCTAGAAGAAGTAAGATCGAATTTATATACTCATGAACTTTGGCATAGGGCTTTTGGTAATTCTGCAGAGACTCATGCCGCAAGTTTGATTTCGACTAAGGAGAAAGGACATGCCTCAAAGAAGGGCAAGTCAAAGCTAAAGTACAAAAAACCAAATCCAAGAGACATTTGCAACTACTGTAAAGAACCAGACCATTGGAAGAAGGATTGTCCTAAGAAGAAAAATACAACAGTTACTGCGATTGTACATCAGGCCAAAGATTCAGAAGATGATATGGTTTTTGCTGCAACCGATTAGGGATGTTTGGAGAAACATTGGATTCTTGACTCAGGGTGTTCCTATTATATGACTCAGAATAAAGAGTTGTTCTTATCAAAAGTTGGATGGCGAAAACGTCATCATGAACAACCATGCATCGTGCAAGATAATGGGAATCAACTCTGTTCAGATCAGAATTCATGACAATAAGGTGATAACACTAACAGAACCACACCACGTTCGGTAATTAATGAAGAATTTGATATCATTAGGAGTCTTAGATTCTAATGGATGTCAGATATATGCTGTTGAAGGTATTTTCACTGTTACAAAAGGTGATACTATCATCATGAAGGGAGTCAGGCAGAAGTCCTTGTACATACTACAAGGCAAAATAGTCTCTGGCATTGCTGTAGTAGTCAGTTCATTAGATTAAAAAATGTCCAAGTTTTGACATATGCGACTCAGACATATGAGTCAGAATGGGGATGAACATCCTCAACAAACGAGATATTCTAGGAGGCCAGAAGATTTTTGAAATCAATTTCTGCAAGCACTGCGTCTTCACCAAGTAGCACAATTTCGGTTAGACAAAGCAATGCATAGAACGAAGGCGACACTCGACTACATCCATGCTGATTGTTGGGGGCCCTCTCGTGTTTCATTCTTAGGAGGCGCTAGATACTTCCTTTCTGTGATTGATGACTAGTCAAGGACCTGTGTATTTCTAATGAAACACAAGAGTGGGGTCTTCAATATCTTCAAGCAGTGGAAGATTCTGGTGGAGAATCAGACATCTAAAAAGGTGAAGCATCTTCATACTGACAATGGTATGGAGTTTTGTTCGTCTGAATTTAGTCAGTTCTGAAAAGATGAAGACATTTCTAGGCATCACACCATCAGAGACACTCCGCAGCAGAACATGGTGGTATGACGAATGAACAAAATACTTCTGGAGAGGGCAAGGTGCATGCTCTTTAATCCTGGCCTAAATAAGACATTTTGGGATGAGGCTGTTAACACAGTCTGCTACTTGGTGAATCGGAGTTGGACAACTGTAATTGATATCAAAACTTATATTGAGGTATGGTTTGAAAATCCCGCTGATTATACTAACATAAACGTTTTTTTGTTGTCCTGCATATTATCATATCAGCGAAGGAAAATTGGAGCCAAGAGACAAAGGAGTGTTCATGGGATATGACGCAAGAGTGAAAGTCTTCAGAGCACAAGGTCATCCACATCAGGAATATAACTTTTGATGAGGCTTTAATGCTTCAAGGGAAGGTGGAGGTTGCTGATTTAGTATCTGAGAGTGGCAATAAATAGGTGGAGTTTGATGTAGCTCCCGTTGAGGATGATACAAAAGGACCACATCAAGTTAATCAAGCATAATAAGATGAACATGATGAGCAATTAGAAGAGGAGTCTATTAATGTTGGACGTCCTCGCAAACAGGTGGATCTTCCTAAGTGATATGACTTTGAGGGTATGGTTCCGTATGATAGATTTTATCAATTAAAATTTAGGTTCTTTTAAATTCTAAATGAATAGTTGATTTGATAAATTAGTTCTAATGATGTTGGATGAATTAAAATGTAATGACGAAAAATAAAAGATTGATTTGATAGATTACTTCTAATGAGTGTTTGGATAGAATATAAGAATTAGGATGATAAAATATATTTTATTAAGGTGGATACATATTAATAAGTTGAATAAAAATTATGATAATTAATTTTGTTTAAACATTTAATAAAAGATATAATTTTTTAAGTAATAAAAATAAAATAATATTAAACTATAGATTCTTATATAATAAAGATTAAATTTAATTAACTCATTCGAATAGATTATTACTTTAATTAATGAATAATGAGTTAGTTTAATATTTATAATTAAATGACTGAATTAATTAATAAAAATAATTTATCAAAATTAAAATGAATTATTAAGATAAAAAATAATTTGTGTATAAAAAAGGAGAGAGGAAAAGATAAAACAAATTTTAAAATTAAAATAAAGTATAAAAATAAAAAAATAAAAAGATTTATGAGAGGGAGTAGAGAAAGAAATGTAAAAAAAAGAGAGAAAAATGTGAAAAAAAGAACATCACGTGAAAAAATTGAGGGGGAGAGGGTTGGAGGGAGAGAGTCAGAGAGGGTTCACCCCCTCTCTCTCTCTCCAACGGTACATGGTTCCACCATTTTGGTGGAACCATAAGGTGTGAAACCAGGCCACATGATGCCTGGTTCCACCCTTTTAATTCTGTCTCAAAAAATGTTGTAAGTCTTGTCGTTTGGCAGAACTAATTCGAACTAGTCAGTTGTTCCAACCTAGTTCCAATTGACAAACATTGCCTATGCGTTACAAGTGGTAGAAAAGGTGGAGTCCCTCGAGCCGTCAACCTATAAGGATGTCATCTCATATGTAGAATTAGAACAGTGGATCGCTGCTATGGGTGATGAGATAAAATTTCTTCACAAGAATCAGACATGAGAGTTGGTTAAGTTGGAAAAAAAAAGGTAGAAAAGTTGTAAGCTACAAGTGGGTCTTCAAGAAAAAACTTGAAATTCCTGAAGTTGAAGGCACAGGATATAAGACATGCTTAGTTGCTAAATGCTACAGTCAGAAGGAGGAAGTGGACTATAATGATATTTTCTCACCGGTTGTCAAACACATTTCCATTTGGGTGCTGTTTGCTATTGTATCACATCAAAATTTGGAGCTTGAACAACTAGATGTGAAGACTGTCTTCCTACATAAAGAACTTGAGGAAAATATTTTTATGAGTCAACCATAAGGGTTCTCTATTCCTGAGAAGGAAGACAAAGTTTGTAGGTTGAAAAAAAAATCTTTATATGGACTGAAACAATCTCCACGACAATTATACAAAAGATTTGATACATTCATGGTCAATAAGGGATTCAATAGAAGTTCCTATGATTGTTGTGTGTATCATAAGAAGGTGAAGGACAACTCCACCATCTTTCTGCTCTTATACGTTGATGATTATGTTTATTGCTGCCAAGTACATGTTAGATGTTTAGGATTTGGAAAAAAAACTCCTAAGTTTAGAATTTGACATGAAGGATCTGAGTGCAGTTCAGAAAATTTTGAGGATGAAGATAGTTAGAGATCGTAGATGAGGTAAATTCTTCTTATCTTAGAAATATTATATTCATAAGATTTTATCCATGCTCGAAATGGCTTCTGCAAAGTCCTTGAGCACTCCATCAACTTCAAGTGTACACTTATCTACAAGTTTCGCACCACAGTCTGATGTAGAGAAGGAATACATGTCTCGTGTTTCTTATGCCAACGTAGTTGGAAACCTAATGTATGATATGGTGTGCATAAGACCTAACATTGCTCATGCAGTTAGTGTTGTTAGTAGGTTTATGAGCAATATAGGAAAAGAATATTAACAAATAGTGAAACACATATTTCGGTATTTGAGAGGAAAATATGATATTGACCTCATTTATGAAAGTGATAAAGAGCATTTGGTTGCTGGTTATTCTGAATCAGATTATGCTGCAGATATGGATGAAAGAAGATCAATGAGAGGTTGTCTTCATTTTGGGCAATTTTGTTATCAATTGGAAGGCTACTCTACAATCTTCAGTTACATTGTCTACTACTGCGGCATAATACATGACATGACATTAACATGAGTATAAGTTTGATCCAATCCGATCAACTCAGTCAATCCGACTCGACTCAATTACTTTTGAGTCGGATTAGATCAAGTCACTACCTTGAATAGGGTCAAACCCGATCCGACCCGATTAATTTTGAATCGGATAAGTAGTTAAATGTTTAATTACCTGATAACCTAAAACTCGACCCAAATAATATAAAATTATAATATTAATATAATAAAAATTATGAATTAATATTAAAATTACTTATATTTAATAGTTTCAAGATTTTTTTAGTAATTTTATTTTATAATATTTTTTACTAATAAGATATATGAAAAAATTGATATTCAAAAATTTGATAGTTCAATCTGATTACCCGATTCAACTCAACCTAAAATTTTTGGGTTGGATTGGGTCGAGCTTTAATGTTTTTTTTATCTTAACTCGATCCAACTCGATCCGATATTATTATTTTTGAGTCGGATCAAATTTTATCTCAAACCTCATCCAGCCCGATCCATTATCACTCTTATTCATGCTCTCCATTTGAATACTTCGCATTTTTTTTCTGTTAAAGAAAAAGTTCACACGTCATAAATAAAGCAAGGGTTATTGGATAATAAATATACCAAGTGTAGCATTGTTCCGTAAAAAAATATACCAAGTGTAACACTAAATTTTAATGTATAGAGATGCTTTGCTGGTGGCCGGTGTCAAATTTATATATGAGGTGTATAAGGTCCTACAAGAATAAAGATGTTATATACACACACAAAGGGAAGGAATAAAGCTGCATGTTACAAAAAAAAATATAATATACATTGGAGATTAATTAATTATAAGGTTCAGTTCCACTTTAATTTGTTTTATATATAGCTTACAATACTTTGTTTTTTTTTTCAAGATGTAAGTGCAGTGTGTTTACGGCGCTACATTAGTTTAGTGGATCATGTTACAAAAAAATTGATGTTTGGATGATAAAATTGGAATTTAAAGTGTATGTGTCATCCAATTTTGTAAACTCATAGGTCGAGTTAGGGGCCGTTCAAATCGATCTATTCAAATATATTGTATTGAGTAATATTTGATTATCGGCTCAAACTCAAAACTATTCGATTATTTATTGAATTATATACGAGTTTGAGAATTTTAAACTCGATACTCGATCCGATTAAATTGATTAACATAAAAAAATTAATATAATAACATGATCCAATAGTGATGAGCATCTTATTTCTTACTAGTTTATGATCATTGGATCACACTTTACTTTACTATTAATTATTTAATTTATGATACTTATTATCATGATAGTTTTTACTAACTAATTACTCATGCTTATATATTTGATGTTTAATTTTTATGAGGATAAAATGTAAATTTTTTTAGTTGTGAGCTAGTTATGAATTGAGTAGAGTAAGAACAATTACTTGTTAATAATGAATTAAGTGCTTTTAACGTAATCATCTAATTGATATAAATACTTATATGAAAATTTCTTAAAAAAATATGAAATATGGTGATCCGAATCAACTCAAATAAAAAAGATTATTGAGTCGGGTCGAATCAGCCACCTTAAAATTTAAAATCTCGATCCAACTCAACTCATAAAATTTATTATTGAATTGAGTCATATTTTTCTTCAAACTCAGACCTAACCCGACCCAATATCACTCTTAGATTGAGTATTTAAATTTTTTTGATGTAGAGTATTTAATTTTGGATTTCAATATATAAATCAATGAAAACTTACATAAAATGTGGCATTTAACCTTTTTCCTTCAAGATTTGGATCACTCTCTCAATCAGTTTTATTGTGTCATTTTCCATCTACATGGTATGTCACATCCTTCATTTTTTCATAGAAAAAAAATACTTAATAATCTTTTGTGTTGTAGAAAATATCTAAAACTTAAATTTGCAAAGTATTACGGGCATACACCGCTTTTAAAATATATGTTGTTAAGTTAGAAATATTAATACGTATGTATTATTATGACTTGTTACTTAATTAGATATTGACATGATAAAAGTTAAACACTTTATGTTGAAAAATAATGATGAGTGATCTAAATCATAATTTTGCAAAATTTATATCTAGAATATAAGAATGAGTGAATCAAGATTAAGTCAAAATAATAATTTCGTATAATTCTAATAACTTTAAAAACTCTAAATCCTAAAATTTGTGGACGCGTTGCACTATAAGCTCATTGCCCCAATTTCTTTTATTTCACGCTCTATTTTCTTCATTTCTTTTTTGTTTGCACTCTCCCAATTTTAATTCTTCCTCATTTTCCCATTGTTCTCTCCAACCGGATTGGACCCACCATCGACTCAATGGACCGATGAGTCTGGTCGAATTTTTAAAACACTCGTAGATCATAAACTCAGGGTGCTTAATAAAATCTAAAATCTTAATTCCACTTCTTTATTATTCATTTTATTTCTATTTATTTTATACTAATGGACAGCTTTATTAACATTTCTAAAAAAAGTTAATCATATATTAATACACTTTTTTCATACTATATTACAACTAGTGCTACATAATTTTTTTTTATCTGAAAAATATAATTTTGTTACTATTTATTTACTTCATAAAACTATATGAATATTACACGCTTCTAAACTATATATCAGATAAAGATATTATTCACACTTTTTCATCTTTTCCATAATAAAATATAACTGTATAATAAATATCCTTTTCATCTTCACGATAATATTTTTACAATAAGATTTTAGGAGACGTTTGTTTTTTAGATGATTAGTAATCTAAATTTAAAATTATCTGAGCCCATCAAATTATCCTATTTATTCATTTTAATTTATAGACAATTTAAATTACCTAAATTACTAATGAAGTAATAATTTAAATTATTTAAAAGAGGATGTCTATTCACATTATCACCCACAAATGATAATTTTATCTATATTTAATTTTTATATCACCTTTCTAAATCTTCCAAAAATAAAATATAACTCAATAAATAAATCATCATCAAGTGATAATTCTATAAGTAATGGTTATAACTAATCAAAATAAGTAATTATTATCAAATTAATTATTATTTCGTTACATTATATTCCATTGGCCCAATGCCGGTGGAGTACACATTTTGGGTGAAGGTGATTGACTAGTATAAATATGACAGCTCCATTTACAGGACGAAAGATAATATTATGCATGACAAGTGCGATGCAAAGTTGGGAGTACTTTGCATGGCGGGTTGAGTCCTAGATCTTGAGCAATAATTCAGAGATATTATCTATATATATTGCATTATGAGCTGGCAGACAAGCTGCTCAGGGTAGTGAAAGGCTCAATCGATCATGTATTTTTTCAAGAGAAAAATGGGTGTCTAAATTATTTTTTTATGTAAATTCATATAAATTCTTACACATTTTTTATTAATAAAAATAAAAATTCATCATTTTTTGAAGCATTGCTCATTGATGATGAATAACGCTTTTATAAATTAAATTATTAATAAATTTGAATATTAATGTGAATCTACCTAAAAATGGGTCTACCTCTTCCTATTCATTTTTTCTATAATTTTCTTTGCATTGTGATATAATCTCATGTGGCAAGTCAAATATTTAAACAATTCCCTGAACATTGCATTTCAATATATTCAAATTTAAAAGGACTCAACTACTCCGCGTTTCCTCATCACAAATTTTATAAGCCCTTAATGCCTTAAATGCAGAATCCATATATATATATATATATACCTATATAATATATATATATATTGATATATATATATATATATATATATATATATTATCCATTTATTTTTTTTAAAGTGGAATTTGCAAATTTCGATTATAAGAATTTTTTTACATATTTTCAAATATGTAGTGTCCGTCTTTATATTCTAAAATATTTACTATTATGCAATACTTTTAACATGGAGTACTGCGGTACCTGCATCTTGGGTACATGCTACAGTGTCTTATTGTGGGACTCACATAAAATTGGGAGCTAAAATGATGAGTTGAGTATTTTATCAGCTAGTGGTTTGGATCCAGAATGAAAGGTTTCATGATTAAATTTTAAAAATTATATTAAAGATTCTCCATTTTAAATTAGATTAATTATATGTTAGTAACATACAAAAGATCAGTTATTGAAAAAGATGAGTTGAATTGAGATGAATACTTATGAGTTAAAAAATAATATGATCTTTTAAATACTTTTTTTAGTCTTATTATTATTAACTAATATTTATTCCATTTATGTTGCAAATATTAGTTGTTAAATTTATTATAACAGATAATTAATTATATGATTATAAGTTTTAATATTATATATATAATGTAAACTACTAGTTTTAGTGATTAAATAAGGATAGTAAAATTCAAATTCAAATTGTAGGGACGGTCTTAAATTTCCATACGTACCTAGTATGCATGCTAATAATCCAGAAAAAAAAACAATTAAAAGAAATAATGAAGAATGAAGAAAAACTCGTAAATTCGGCTCCACTAAAAGTAATTCAATGTTCAAAATTTAATAAATGATGATTGTGAATTTGTAGTATAGTTAGTGAGAATACTTTTTAATTCCTAGACAATTCTTTTAAGTTTAGTTGTGTTACTTTCTTTTGTGGTTTTGTGGGGTGGGGTGGTGGTGGGGCCTTCTTAATTAAGTCTAATTTTCCAGAGACTAATCTATTATATATAATAATATATGCAATTATTATAATATACTTAGACGTAATTAAACTTTTAGCAAAAAAATATATTATAATATACATTAGGTTATATTAGTATAAGAATACAATTCCACTGTCACCCCAACCCCTTGGTCATAGATTTTTATTTAGGTCTAGGGCAACTCCAACTCGACGTGATTAGCTCTCTCATTTCTAAATCCAGCTTAACCCCTAGGTAAAGGTTAGGATCGTAGTTCGCTATGATATAAGATGCTAGGTTACCTAATTCTATACTTACTAGAAACTCTCATGTTTGATCTTAGATTATTATCCAATATTATTCTGAAGAACAGTGTTAAACACATTAAAGTAGTCGCAGAATAATTAATTAAATTATTAGCAGATATTTTGATGTTAAAATAAATTTATATTATTATTCTATGATGGATTAAACTAGTCTTTCTTTGTCACTATAGGAAGGATTGCCATGTCATAAATAAAAAAATGATCTAACATATTTATTTAAGAAATGACAATGTTCTCTTTTTTCAGTTAATATCTCATATTCTAATATCATCATATTTAATTTATTAACAAAACAAAAAATACCGAAAATAAAATATTATATTTTAAAATTATTTATCATCGATATTTCTCTACAACATTTGAATGCCAACCAGTGTCTAACTTTGATGGGTATCCTTGGACTATGATAGTGAAGTATATATTCACTACAACAAAAATTAGATTTAGGGACTAATCATGATTTAGTTTTTAAAACTATTTATTAGGGACAAATTTTAATTTGGTCCCAATTTTTTTACTTTTTAAGTGCCATAAAAAAAATGGTGCCAATAGACTAGTTTATAGAAACCAATTTTACATTGGTCCCTAATAAATTTATCTATATGGACTAAGTGTAACACTGGTGCTTGATAAAGGTACATACACAGAATAAATAAGGACCAAATAAATATGGGTCCCTAATGAAGATAAATAAATAAGGACCAAATAAATTAGTCCATATAG
>LTAE01006389.1:6816-23620 GCA_001647135.1 Pontederia paniculata
GAGAGAGAGAGAGAGAGAGAGAGAGAGAGAGAGAGAGAGAATTGTCGCTTGCAATATGAGGCTCGTTACTAAATTACATTGCATGTTTCATCTCACAAAAATCTCGCGAAAACTTTTTTTCTCATTTTTTAATATAAACATTTAGCTCATCACCACAATTAAGACCCAATTGCATGCAAATTGAAATGTGTTGTTTACATATGAGTATCATCAAGCCATTGCCCTTGTATCATTGCAAATGTGCTTACTCACTTCAGCTCCAAATACATGCAATCACTACCCTTTGTGTGTAACGCCTCACTTATAGTTCGTACTTATTTTAAACGTTACAATACATATTCCATTTTAGTTCAGTTTCTACTATATATCAAGCCTAAACTTCCGTTGCAACACTAAAGATTATAATATGTTATTTGATATTTGTTTAAAAAAATAAATTATTTATGTTGTATTAGTGGGACAAATGGTTAACATTAGAAAATTATCCTTGTCTTTAGTTGCTGTAATGAAACCAATAGTAGTTGAAATAACCATGATCTAATTTTGTAATGTAACGTTTTAACTTCTAGGCCTTTTTAATAGTAAGCTTGAACAACCGAAACAACTCTTACGTAACCTATTACTTACATTTTTAAACAGAATGACAACCAAATTACAATAGATTAACGTGTATGCCCATGTTTTACCACTTATATATATACCTATTTAAAGTTGCGCAAATGTAAAATATAATTAATTAAGCAACAATGGCGGCTTTCCATAAACCTGCCCTTTTTCTCCTCTCCTTCCTTTATCCATGCAGCCTCTTGTTGCTCTCTAATACTGCAACTTTCAAGGTTGCAGCTGATGATGGCCTCAAAACAAGGCACCTAAAGATATATACAATTCATGTAAAAAATCAGGATGGGATTGACTTGTTTGATGGCGAAGGTCGAAGAAGCTGGCATAACTCTTTGCTCCAGTCGATCATGGTGTCCAATGGATCCTCCTCACATAATGTGCGAGTGATCCACTCATATGGGCGTGTAGCCAATGGATTTTCAGCATTGCTCAATGAACGAGAACTCGAAGTCATATCAAAGCAAGCATGGTTCTTGCACGCATACAAGGAACCTGCCTATGAGCTCCATACGACATACTCCCCTGATTTCTTGAACTTGCGGCGCCCCGACGGCCGTGGTGTGTGGAACATCTCAAACATGGGTGAAGGAATCATAATAGGAGTCATCGACACTGGCATAACGCCCGATCACCACCCTTCATTCGATGATGATGGGATGCCACCGCCACCCTCAAAGTGGAAGGGTAGTTGTGAACTCCCAAATAAGTCATTGTGTAATAACAAGCTCATAGGAGCCTTCTCAACATCATTTGACATGGATCCCACCTCACAAAGTGGGCATGGAACCCACACAGCGAGCACAGCCGCTGGAGCATTTGTAAAGAATCTTAGCTTCAACGCGATCCCACGAGGCATCATGTCAGGCATGGCACCTCGTGCACACCTCTCTATCTATAAGGCTTGTCATGCTAACGGTTGCCATGGTGTCTCAGCTGCAACCGAGCAAGCAATAAAAGACGGGGTAGATGTGATTTCGATGTCACTTGGAAATCCAAATAGTTTAGATGTTTATGATGACTCAATCGCTATTAGCTCATTTCAAGCTGTGTCAAATGGAATCATAGTTGTCACTTCAGCAGGTAACTCAGGAGCATCCGCAAGTACTGTCAATAACATAGCTCCTTGGATCCTTACGATGGCAAGTAGCAGAACAAATAGGAGAATTGTTGCAATAGTGAAGCTTGGGGATGATCAACAATTTGAAGGGCAATCTTTGTTCCAACCTTTTAATCACAAGCCGACCATGCTGCCAATAGTGTATGCTGGGGATAGTAAGAAAGAAGGTGCCAATTTTTGTCGAAATGGCACTCTTGATGGGCTTGATGTTAAGGGAAAGATAGTGTTGTGTGAGGGAGGAGATGTTGAAAAGATTGTAAAAGGAGAAGTGGTGCAAGCAGCGGGTGCTGTGGGCGTAATCATTATGAATCGCAAATTAGAGGGATACAACAATGCCTATGATGCCGTCCATGTCCTCCCAGCATCTCAGGTGACATATGATGATGGGATCAAGATCAAGGACTATCTCAACTCAACTAAGAATCCTATTGCTTCCATAATCTTCAAGGGACACAAGACTCAATCTTTTCGATCACCAGGAATTTCACATACCTCTGGTAGGGGCCCGAGTACCTATAGCCCTCGAATAATGAAACCTGACATTACTGCCCCTGGCATCAACATCCTTGCCGCTTGGACGAGACCAAAAAGATATAGTGTGGCTTCAGGTACCTCAATGGCTGCACCACATGTAGCTGGGGTGGCAGCATTGATAAAAAAAGCTCATCCAAATTGGTCCCCAGCTGCCATCAAATCTGCGATGATGACGACTTCTTACACTCATGGCCTTGATGGAAAGCCAATAGTTGATTTGATCGATGGTAAATCAGCGAGTTTTTATGCAATGGGTGCTGGACATGTCAACCCTTTGAAGGCATTGGACCCTGGACTAATCTATGACATCACAATGGATGACTACGTGAAGTACCTTTGTGGTGTCCTCCCAAGTGAAGATCTTGTAACAACTGTGGTCATGAGAGATGTGAACTGTGAGACATTTGGGAAAATTGACCAAGAACAATTGAACTATCCCGCGATCTCAGTGTCTCTCAGTTCTGACGTTGATATTGTCACAGTGACGCGAACAACGACCAATGTAGGTGAAGCTAACTCTGTTTATCAAGGAATGCTCGAGGTTTCAACAAGTTTGTCGATCACCTTACAACCGCAAAGTTTGGTTTTCACAAAGGTGAATGAGAAGAAGAGCTTCACTATGACATTCAAAAGAAACAATGGTACTAATGAGAACGCCACAATAGAGGGAAACTTGAAATGGGTCTCTGACAAGCATATTGTGAGGAACCCTATCTTGGTGTCATTTTAATTTACTTGTTAAGTTTTTTTTTTGTAAAATATGACCTTCTTGCAAATACATATATATGGTTGATCATCGCGTATTTCCCACATTTTATCTTGTGACCTTTAAGTTCAAATGTCATATTTTAATAAGAAAAGCATTATAATATTTTTGTTCATAAATTATCATAGTTGTACTAAAATGGATAATCTATTCAAAATTATTTCTTTTAATCTTTCATCATCATAAAAAAACATTTTATTTATACCAAATATCTATGACTCATTTTATATAAGTTATAGAGTCCTAATGTGATGTACAAAATGCTTTTCGATTATGCAATGCAATATAGTTATATTTGTGGGGCACATAGGGTCAATATGGTTTAATGTAAATACAGTTATCGATAAATGTTTTTACTCAAATGGGTAAATTTGAGTTTGGTTTGAATGAATTGCAATTGCTGCAATAGAGTTATATAGGTCCACAAGGTGAGAGTGTGGGGAGTTGGATTTCTTATAAACGAAAGAGAGAGGAATATAAATTTTGTTTGTGGGCCCCCAAGAAAAAGAATATTTTTAAGAAATGATTTAGTTATTTCTTAGGATTTGCAAAATCAATCATGGAAATCTTTAAGTTATATATATATATATATATATATATATATATGTATATATATATGTATGTATGTATGTATGTATGTATGTATGTATGTATGTATAAAATTTTCACACAGAAAACCAATTATGGAATATTTTAATTAAATAAATCAAATAAATAGAAAAATATCAAATAGTAAAAAATAATATGAATACTATTAAAAAAGTCTATTTTTTTGTATTTCAGAGTAATATCACATCTTAACCTTTCAACTCTTCCTCATAGCTATGGCGTCAAACATTTTTTTATTTGAAGTAAAATAAAGATAGTGAAAAAAATAGTATTAAAGCTGATATATGAATATATTAAACTAGCATTACAAACTTAAATAGTATTAATAAATAATAAAATGTTAAAAAATATAAATAATAATTAACTAAAAATCACAAATAACCACAAAATTATATATATATATATATATATATAATAAAATGATCACAAAATAAAAGTATAATGACAAAAATAGAATGTTAACAATTATAAATAGAATGAATGCAATATTGAAGTAATTAATTTTAAAGTTTAAATATGAGAAATGATATATAACATAAAAAAAGTTAAACTAAATTAATCCAAACTAATATCATAATAGTAAATAAAATATTATAAATAATATTTACACAAAAGTAAATATTAAAACAAGTAATATTTAAAATAAGATAAATTATTCTAATAAGATAAATAATATATTATTAAAAATATCCATATAATTAAATAAATATTTATTTATTAATAAATAATCTTATTTTATTCTAGTTAAATAATTACATCAGATTCTTAACTTCAACCAAATAATGAAATTCACTTTCTAAATTACATCTATCCAAATAAGAAAAAGTAATTCTTATAAATATAATTCATCACAAAATTTTCAATTACAATAATCTGTATTAAAAATTTATAATTAAATCAAAACAATTTTACCCATAATATCCTTCTCCTCTATGCAAACCCATTTATTTTCCCACTAATTATTAAACTTACATATTTATTATTTTAATTACCCTCATTTTATTTTACAATCTTCAGATATCGCAATCTTTTAAAAGAAAACTTTAAGTGGCCAACTATCTCCCATACTTATGTGTGAAAGTCCTATGTGCGAAGAGATTGCAAGATGTACAAGGGCCTTCATCTCTCAACTCAGAACATTGGCTAGAATGTCACCCACACTCCCCAGTTGTAACATGTCTAACATCCTCAAACCCCTCTTCTCTCTCTTCTTTCTATTTTTAGGCTTTTAGGCCTATTTCGAATATCAATAATTTTGAAAGGTGAAAGCACATATAAATATCAATAATTAATTGTGGTTTATTTTCCACTTTAATTTCAAAATCAAGAAATTAATCATTTACCTCTTCTAAATAGACACTTTCCACTTAATCCCAACATTATTGTTTTTCTTTTAATTTTGTAACTACATTTGTATCCTTCATTATGATTTGAAAAGAAAAGAAACATAAATAAACTCAAATGATGCATTTCCTTTTACTTTTTAATTGACCAACCATATTTTCTTTTTCAAATGCTAATAAACGATAAGATTGTAATTGGATAAATCAGAATAAGGAAAAGTTAACAAAAAAGGGACAATGGGGGAAGATTGGAAAACTATGATAGCTTATGGGAGGTAAACAAATAATCCCTTAGTTTATAGGTTGACATTACAAGATAATTGTGACTTAACTTTTACTTCTTCTGATTTATCCAATTGTCACTTCACCTATTTTTTTCCACGCCTTAACATGAATAGATGGCAATAGCCAATGTGTGTGCCAATCAAATATAACTAATGTCTTCTACTCTATTTATAGATAAAATGTGTCTCTAAACTTAAAAGAAATTTATACATGTAAATCCACCATTATGTCAAAACCTAGATATATTGATGAATTTTGGATTAAAATACATTATCTTTTTATGTTTGTCATGAAATGTTTAAAGTTACTTATTCAATATTGTTTTATCAAGATGATGATGGATGTGCAATGCAAAATGGTATCAACAATGTTAAATTAATCTCTCCGTCTAAATCTTTTTACAATCATCTCCTTTGGTCGATGAACCCTAAAAAATAATATATTAATACATTTATTTCTAATGTTAGGAGTCCAGCCCATGAAATCCAACAAGTTTAAGTTAAACTATTTGGTGATTAGTATATATAAAGATGAGAAGCCACATGTTATTGTGTGTTTATTTCTCTCCATGTTAGCGATCAAGATTTGTAAGATTAAAGAATATTTTTTCTTTACCTTTGAAGAAATGTGGCAGCAGATTATCATGAAGAAAAAAGACAAATTTTCATTGTGATGATGATAGGAGAAAAGAAGAGGATATTTCTAGTGGAAGGCAAAGGATTCTTTTTGGAGAGCAAAGAATTAAGAACAGAGCTATATTAAGAGAATCTTTAAAAGTTTCATGGTTCTTTGACAACACATAATCAGAGTAATCAGATAACATCGTTCATGGTGATTATTTTAGGGTTTTCCATGATTTTGACACAACGAAAATGTATTACAAGATCGAGTCTAAACTTAAATAAATTGAATATGTATGCATACAGATAGGTGTTGATTGTGAGTTGGTTCTAAAGGATGTTAGACATATTCATGATTTGTGTCTCAATATTTTCTCTTCGGCTTTCGGATAAAAATGGTTATCAAAGTCATATGGGTGATAGAAAGTGAAACTGATTAAGGGATATATGATTATTGCTATAGAAAAGGTTTTGGTGTTTTCTACAATACTCAAGTGAATTTGATGGGATAGCCGGTTAATGCAATAGGAGAAGAAGCTTAATTAGATTTGTCAGACATAAGATTAAGACACATGACAGAGAAAATATTGCAGGTTTTCACATTGCTCTTGTCAGAGGTAAACTCAAAATACTCGTGATGACTATTTTTTCATAAGTAATATAGGGTGTCTTTTGTGTCAAGTTCATTAAAAAAAGAAAATAAAGCGGATCAGATGAATTTTGATGTGCGTGATCCCTTTGATGTTAATTTCTTTAGTGACGATAGATTTTATTTTACTTTTGTTGATGATACATCACGAAAACTATGAATTTATTTTATAAAAACAAAAAACAAGTACTTCAAATTTCTCAAAACTTTCATGTCATGATGAAAATACAGAAAAAAATAAACTGAAATATCTTCGCACAGATAATAGTAGCGAATATATCTCTTAGAAATTTAAGAATATTGCTTAACATGGCATTAGACGTGAGAGATATTGGTTGGAACTTCATAGTATAATGATATTGCTGAAAGAATGAGCAAAATCATTATGGTCAGAGTCATATGTATGCTAAGGAATAGTAAATTGTCAAAATTATTTTGAAGTGAGACTATGAATATTGTGTTTTACCTGATTAATAGACCTCCATCGGTTCCTTTAACTTTTGATATTCTTGAAAAAGTGTGGAATATAAAAATGACAAGATTAAAAAGTGCATATTTTTGGGTTATTGATATGTGGAATATAAAAAAAAATTATGAGATTCATAGAAGAAAAAAATTACTAGAAGCAAAGATATGATGCTTAATAAATTGATTAGGAGCAGCATGTTGTTGTGGGGTTTTTCTCTCCCAACGTTGCTAACAGCCCAAACTAGTGGGAATACAAAAAGTTATCTTTTATTTTCCTTTGAAGAGGTATGACCTCGAGTCACCATATAGAAATAAGAAAAATTGATGGTGAGGATAGGAAAGAAGAGAACATTTTTTTATTAATAAGACGAATGATTCTTTTTTAGACCAAAGAATCAAGAAAAGAGCTAGAATGTGAGGATCAAAATAATAATGTGATATCATTTTTGTTGGTTATTTCAGAATTTGTTAGAGGATATTTATTTGCTTATTCTTATTGAGTTCATATTTTGGGTTTTGTTAAAATTTGAAAGACTTCGTAATTCATTCTTAAGCATAATGTAATTGTTTTGTGATTATCCATTGGTTTTTTACTTTTTTATTGAAGGAAATTTCTATGTAAATGTCTCTTTTCTATGATACTATTTTTTGTGCATGATATTATTTTTAATTACTTAATTCATAAATAGGAACTCGTGTTAGAATTCTCAATATTTATTTATGATTTTCTATTTATGCTTGGAAACTATTTGTTATATTTCAATATTTTGTATGTCTATTTAAGTAGCATCTAGAAATGTTCGAGTATAAAATATTGAGGAGACATGAAGGAGAGCTATCCTCCCTAAATACATATTGTGGTTTGTCCTCATCCAAGATTTTCCAAAAAAAAAAATCTTGTTGGATGTTTTGCACTAGTGGAATCCAAATATTTAGCATTCCAAGTTGTCTACATTTATGAATCCCGCAAATAAGCCACCAAGCCTTTGTCTCTAACAAAGTCCCGCATCATGCCTAAGAGAACTTGAAGCAATTTGTTTTCTATTAGTAGACCAAATGAAAAAGTCCACTCCCCCAACCTCCCTTAGTCTTGAAAAGAACTAATCTGAATTGAATTTAACCAAGCTAGGAAGTGGGGGATTCCAGGAGACCCACATAAGAACATGAAGGTTATCTACCTAAGAGTAGTAGTGTCCGGCCATAGCCTTCTCCCAGACCATGGAAGTGATTGCATGTTTGAAGATCATTCCTCATTCCCCACATATCTCATTAGGAAATAAGCAAAATGGATACTAGTTTAGAATGAGAATTATGATGCAGGGTTGCTGCTCATTTACCCATCCCCCACCCACCCATGAACTTCTACAAGCGAATGAAAAGTTAATTTAGAGTGAAACATAGACCAAAGTTCACAAGAGACGAGACATCCAAAAAGCAAGTGTGATTGCTTATTTCTAAATCTCGGGCACAAAGAGAGCTCGAAGGGTTAAGGGAAGGCTCAAAATGCAGTAACACATTTTTAATAGGTAACGAACAATGTGCAAGTTTCCGTAGAAATATTTATTCTCATACAAGGTGTGAGAATCTTGCAAATTGGTTTCTAAACATGGCATCCGACATCCGTAGTAAAAGTATGGCGACTAGTGAAGTTGTATACAAAACTAGTTTTTCCAATGTCGTAAGCATCAAGTATCCAAATCCACTTGTATTCATTAGCAACAAAAAACAAACCAGTATTTGAAATAATCAAAATGTGCTCACCATTTCCACTTGTCTTCGTAGGCAACAACAAGAAAACAAATATTTGAAATAAACAAAATCAAGGTGGATCCAAAATAATTTTGTAATATAAATATATTCCAGTACTAATCAACAATGAAATTGCAAAACATGTGATTCCACAGCAGCAAAATTAACATTTTATATAAGTAGGTATTAAGCTTAAGGGCGCAATAAATAACCAAGAACCATTAAAGACATGAGTGGTATTACCATTAAAGACATGAGTGGTATTACCACACACATATGCCTATTGATCCCACATTTAATCTTAAATAAAGCATTTAGAGTTAAATTCCAACATCATGTGACATCTCTGCATACTAATGAATATTTGTCCATGGATTACACTTTTGAGTTAATCAGCTGTGACCATGGGGTATTTGTTTCATTTAGGTCATCCACTACCTTCTTACCCAATAAGGAATTTCGAACCAAATGAAGATTTTGAATGCCTAAGCCCCTATCGAATTTAGATGTTTGCATTGTGTTCCAATTAACAAAGTGTGCTCCCCTCTTTCCATTACCATAAGAATCGTTACTATAAGGAATTTGATTCATTTAGGACATCCAAGACCTTCTTAGCCAATAAGGAGATTCGAACCAATTGAAGATTTCGAATGTCTAAGACCCTATTGAATTTAGATTGTTGCACAGTGTGCACCCCTGCTCCTCCTCTTTCCATTATCAGAAATCCACAATAAAGTTCTAAAAGGTTTATGTGAGGAGTAAAGTATATATTGAGTTGAGTGTGTAATTTGGTAGAGAGTGTAAGACATATTTTGTCAAAGTTACTCTATTGGTTTGGTTTAATAGCTTGCCTTTCCATCCTAAAAGCCTAGATGACTCCTTCACTAAGAAACACTGATGGGATACATATTTGTATGATATTGACACCCAAGGTAGGTTAAAAGGTAACTCCCAAGGTTTAATAGAAGATCTTATGTCACTCAGCTTGAAGGACAAAGAGTTCAATTTTGTTAGTGTTTACATTTTAGTTTATTAGGTGACAATATAACTTTATTAAATGCTTAAATTTTTTTAAATTTTTTTTGCTAGTGTTAGACACATAAAGAAGAGGGTCATCTACACATAGAAGATGGCTGATGAAGAAGTTGTTTTTGTGAAAGGTATTATCTCTTTAAGAAGAACAACTTGGTTAAGCATAGTTGAGAAAGGATTTGTTACCAAAATGAAGAGATAAGGAGATAGAGGATATCCTTGTCTAATGCCTTTTGTGATTGTTAAAGTATGGACAGTAAGTTCCATTAATGAGGCTACAAAAATAAGGGGATTGTATGCAACTTTTATTCTAGGTATGAAAACTGCAAAAAATTCATAATAGTGAGCACACTGATAGTAGCATTCAAAGAGATCCAACCAAATGCTTTTTCCTTACCAGCCCTTATAAGCATGCATTTCTTTCCTACCTCTACCTATTTAATGAGCTAATTCTTGGGCAATAAGAATGTTATCATGGATGCACCTTCGAGAAACAAAGGTTGAATGTGTAGTGTCAATAAGGTGAGATAAGGTTGGTTTAAGCTTGATTGTTAGAATTGTAACAACGGATTTTTAAACAATATTGCATAAAGAAATGGGGCGATAATTTGTGGCCCATTTAGCGTTTGGTATTTTGGAATGAAAATTAGTGTAGTTTTAGTCCATTCATGAAACATTTGTCCGGGCTGAAAGAAAGAGAGGATGACACTAGAGACGTTATGCCCAATGATGTCCTAATATTGCTTGGTAAAGTCATCTTGTCTGGGTGTTTTTCTAGTGAGAAGATCCCAAAAGCTAGCTCTAATCTTTTTTTAGTGACAAGGGAGATGAGGAAAGAACACTAGGTTTGATCTAAGACTCGCAAAGTAGAACAATTGGCAAGGTCAACTAGGGGAAAGGCTTTCATAGATCCATATAGTTATTAAGAAAGGTCTCATTGATTGTATTTTCTTCAATAATGTTATAGCCATGGGGACTTTCGAGTAGTGTAATCAAATTATTTTGTTATCTCGCCATTGTGGAGATTGGAAAAAATTGTGTTCATATCTACATCCTTAGTCCATTTAATCAGGGACTTGCTCCACCATCTAAGATTATTTGCTTGAGGTAAGAAACATGTTGGCGGCATAGTGTTCTTAATTTAGGTAGATCCCAATATGTGAGGCCAAGGAGCATGATCCTCTTATCTAGCTAATAGTGCATTAAGTTCAAGGTGTCCAACTACATCCTTATTCCATTTAAGTGTCTTATGTTTTATGATTTCTAAAGATGTAGGTATACTGGCTCTAGACTTGCTTATAATGTCCTTAGCCTTAGGATATTAAAATCAGAATTACTGATACTTGAATTTTGGATCTGCAGGGAGATGGTTAGATTTTGATCTAACAAGAGTATTTAACTTCATGGCACCGTACCTAGTCATCTTATAAGTAATGATTGAGCTTAGAGAGGATCCTATAGCCATGTATGGATGTTTAACCAAGTAAAGTGGGTTCCCATGGTTAGTATGTTCTTTTTGAGGAGATGAGGTCTCTAAGTGCTTTGATTGATTTGGTCTCCCAAAACATGCGCCCCCCTCCCATCAACACACACACACACACACACACACACAATATATCCTTTTGACTTATTACAAAATTTAAATCCCCTATAAATACCATGGAGTGTTGCCACTATTGATTTTAGATAGAAAATTGCCATAGATTATATATTTCTAAGGAGTAGGAGGGTACTAGCGTATATGAATGTCAGCAAAAAAGAAAGTTTTATAGAGTAGAGACGACATCATGGATACATTGAGGTTCATAACATACATAAGATATCTTGATCTCGCTATCGTGACAAGCAAGAATGATTTTGCCTGTCGCACCATTACCTTCTTGGAAGATTCTATTTCATGAGTTTTCAAATGACGAATAACATCTTTGCAACAAACACTAGTCGTGTGTGTCTCGATAAGCACTACCAGATTAGATGATGTTGAGTAAGGAGCTAAGTGAGGCAATCCCTAGTGTTACTCATGTACACCCCCATGATTCCACTTATGATTTCCATTTACGTGACTGACCTAGAAGACAGCCCGAGATCTTTAATGGTTTACCATGTTGATCAAAAGAATGAAGTGATTATCTTTCTAACAAAAGACATGATATTTTACCTTTGGCTGCTTTTTCCAAAGTCTTCTTAGTTCTTAGTATAGGAAAGGAAGGAGTGTTTGCTCTTTTTATCTTCTTTTTCTCCGTACAATTGGGTGGTGGTGGCAACATATTAGCGTCAATCTGCTCCTCCTTTGATGATGTTAGAGAAGAGGCATCCTCGTCTTATATCCCATCCTAGCAAACTTCTGGTAGACGAGACTATACCCGATCAACAAGATTAGCATGAATAAAATTTATGCTATTGGCCTTCAAGGGGGATGTATAGGGAAAGCACGGAGGAAGGAGTAAATGTCCAGAAAGGCTTGGGATACCAATAGGGTGAGAGTTATGGTTTGATTTATAGGGGAAGTCGAGGTCAGATGCAACCTTAGTAAGAGGAGTGAACGAAGGAGAGATAGCATGTTTTTGTTTATTTGTTGGGTGTGGTATATGCATTACTTCTTTTACATTGTGTTGGGAGTTAGAGAATTTGGATTGTTGATTTGCTCATGTGACAAAACATAGAGGGATGCTAGTGTGTTCCATGTGTCTCCTGATTACCAACATGGTGAAAAGTGATGTTATTAGATTCATTTCTAGTGCAAATTGTGGTGTGGGTGTGAGTAGTGGGGTGGATTTGCAGTTGTGTTTGCAAGTCAATTGTGTGCATTGTCCTTTAGATACGAAATAATATTCATTTAAATTTCCTGATAATCTTGCCCACACAATGCGTTCGCCTCATATGGATGGCTGAGATCTAAACTAGAGCGGGCATGGAAGGTGTTTTTTTATGACTCCCGCTTCAAGTGATTGGATCATATTCCGGCTTCTACCCAGCAGCCAACCCACCAACTCAGGACAGTCATCAACACTAGTCAAATCCGAGGGAGGAGTGTGTCTCCATGCTTGAAAGGAGCGCAACCAAGGGCCATATAGAAACACCTTTTTGGTGGCAGCACGAATCGCCTCCATCAATTGCAGACAGTCCTCTGCTGATCGTTTCTTACAGGTTTCCAGATGGTGTCCTACAAGATCACAATGAAAATAGGAAGTAGAAAGATTTGCATATGAAGCTTGTTGGAAATAATTATTACCATCAGGAGTGCAAATTCATGTGCCCTATTTGATAGATATAGAGAGATTGATTCCTAATACTGATTCTAACATAGTTACATTTAAATCTAGTGATAGCATGTTTCTAGATGGGGGAGAGGAGTATCAAAGATCGGAACTATTTCCTACCTCGAAGCCAAGCCCGAAGAGGCGTAGCTAAATCGCTGCTGAGACGTGTTCCTCCTTTGACCCCCCAAGAAAGGCTTGGCCTGAGTGACTGTTAAAGTAGGGCCTAGCACTATCCAAGATCCCTATGTTAGAACCTACAATGAATCGTTAAAATCGTCAAAAATGAACGAACATCAAGAACTGGTTACCGAATTCAATAAGGCTTTTGCAGTAGTTTCCAAAGTGTTGACAAATCCTCTATATCTTTGTGCTATGTCTTCCTTGGGTATGATGATTAGACCTCATCAATGATAGTCTCTTATAAGGTGCGGAGTTGCATATATAGGAGAGATCTCAGGCAGCGAAAGAGGTGGGCACAGGAGCCCCCTAACCACATCAAATCATGTACCTCTTGAGCGTGGGGGAAGTGGAAGGAGGATGTTACAAGAGGCTCAAGCGGAAGGAGCACTCATCGTCCTACTCCTAAAAGAAAGTTCTTATATTTTTCATTCTTATAGGGAAACCGATTGGAAACTATTTGGTTTGACAAAACTGGTTTGAACGTATCATATGTCAATCACATGTTTAATTAGCTCCATTTCGATGTTGGATTTGTTAATCAAAATCCTACAAGAAAGCCACAATCTTCCCTATTTTTCCTTACAAAAAGAAAAAATAAATAAATAAAATTATGTACAACAAAAAAATAGATAACAATAATTTTTTATAAGAAAAATATTGGTTAGAAACTCCAATATCATATAGAAAAAAATATTCTTACTAATTTATGATTAATAATCCTCCATTTTAACAAATGAATATGTTCACTTATTAAAATGCATTATGCAATTCTAATAGTCATTCTATATACATAGGTTGATTGATTTTCCCTCTCAATTTTTCCCTATAGTATATGGATTACTAATTAAGTTAGAGTTTATTACAAAATGTAAATGAAGACTAAATTGACAAGTATATAATAATAAAGGCAAACTTAATTGTGTACGTTTACAATGATATCTTTAGGACAACACGTCCACTTAATCTCCTCACTGTTCGAACATGGTTCAATGATTAATCATTATCATTTTTTATCCATTCAGAGCTTTCGATATTTAAGACTACTAGTATCTGACTAATCCAAAGTCTAAACAAAGAATAAAACGATACTCGTCTAGTCAAATTGACAACTTCAAAAATATCATTCACATGTTCTTATAATAAAACTAGGTGATATTATTTTTGTTGTCATATAGATATATATTATCATTCTAGATATTATTATTGTCAATTCTTCATTAATGTTATTAGGATAATTTTATCCATCATCCACTCCTCTCACTCGTATCAGGTAATCTTTTATCATACTTTTAAATTTCAATTTTATGTACAATATGTTAATAAAGTTCTGAAAAATAATAATTTTAATAAATTTACAACTACTAAAAAAAAGATGAAAATACAACAACCTTAAAGATTGCATTTTTTTTTCAAAATTTGGTTATTTAAGTTTACTTAAAATCTAAGTGAAAAATATGTTGAAAGAGTATTAGCAGTGAGTGAGCAGGAGGAATAAGTGATAGAATAAAGTTGCAAAGCAAAACGGCGTGATGAAAAGAATAAGTGTAAACTTGTCCAATAAAATTGAAGTTGGGTGATGGTAATGATTTTTAGAATGATAATACAAGCACCCACAAAATGCCACTAATTTTTCCGAAAGCTAAAAATACATTATTTTGAATATGATTTCTTTTATCTAAATTTAAAATTTCATTATCATTTAAGGATAATAATATTTAAAAATAAATTATGCATAATTCTATGAGGTAAATGAGTGTGTAGAGCTACTTCGAGTATATTTGTTGTCATTATTTTAATTTGAGAATTCGAAACATGATTTTATCAATCATATAGCTTGACGATAAAGTGATGCATACATCTCAAGCTAAATTAATGGTAACACCCTTAGAAACATACCCCACCACATGGCAAAATGCTCTTTCGAAGACGATATGAGCTTACATCTTTTACTTGATTATTGATCGATCCACTTATCAACATTATAAATATATCATTGCGGAAGTAAAAATTTAGATACCTCTATGTCATGTGAAAGACATCCATCACGAACACCATCATACTACCGCCACGCCACCACCATCTATTCTACTTGCAAGATCAAAGTACAGGGGAGACAATTCTCCCATGAACTATGAAGCCCAATATGTAAAAGATAATGATTAAATAGGATAAATTATATACGAAGACATAAGTAAAGGAAAATTGATTTATTAATACCGTCATCATCCTAAACGTTACCTTTAGTTTTTTTTAGTTGATTTCTCTTTTCCCTTACATGGCTTTACCTCTTTCTTTAAGTGACATAAGTTCATCAATGACCAGAACATTAGTTGCATCCATATACCATGGTGCCCATTATCTCAATGTTTAGTATGTTCTAGCCCAATCAATACTTACTTAGGGCCACTTTATTTTTTCTAATTATCTTGTCCTAAGTGTATCTTTTATTTCAGTCAATAATGAGTGATTACCAGTGCAAAAAATATGCAGGTAATCTACGACGCTAGTATGGCTACCTAGGCTATGGGATCTCTCTTTGACCCAAATAGAACTCCATAAACAATAGTCCCCGAAGGAACTCACTTACCCTACATTTGAGGTTCGTTTAACAATAGGGATATATCCTTTGCGGGTCATCCTCTTCATGCATAAGTTCAATCTACCTATTATGCTAGGTTCACGTGAAAGTCCACTAGTCCTACATCAATCAAGTTCATCCAATCAGACAAGAAATCATAGTAGGATACAACTCGGGGACACGGCCTCATAAGTTCTGTCACGACCCATATTATCTCCCCTCAGTTAATGTCGGTTGAACATGGTCGTTTCTTACTCTCGACAGACTCTTTTCTAGTGAGAAACGGATCAGGTCCAAGGTGACGCGGTCCGTTTTGGCTTTAGGGTTTTCTTTGTCATTTTTCTTTTGGGGGAAAACACGGGTCTCATCGATAATTGACACAACCTTCTTAATTTTACTATAGGGTCCCTTGAGCGCGGACCGTGTCCATAAGGCACATGGTCCATTTTGCTCAAGGTGTGTTATTTTAGCCGGGAGAAATTACTCATGTCAAAGGCTAACATGATTGACTCTGAGGAGGCAAACCATGTCAAATGGACATGTTGTGCGTTTTCAACAGTTGGAACTTTATCATTTCTCTTCAGAAGACATGATGTGGTCCACCTTATATTAGTATGGTGATGAACGCGGCCCGCATCGGATCACACGCGATCCATATTCGGGCCTCCAGTGCAGTTTCTTCTCCATTTTGATGATCAATCAAGGAGTATAATTAACTACTTAATTTGCAAGTTAATCATAGACTTATGATAGAAACTATTAATTATCAATCTTATTCTTATCATTCATTTACTTTATCATACATATATGAAAAACTCTAAAGTTGATCATCCTAATTACATATTTGATTATCGTTAATCTCCCCTCCTCGTTCCTTGTTTCTCCCATGCGGTCGATCTTCTTTTTCTTCCTTTAGTCCTCTAGGAGAGAGAGAGAGAGAGAGAGAGAGAGAGAGAGAGAGAGAGAGAGAGAGAGAGAGAGAGTTTTGAGGGC
>LTAE01006390.1:0-25501 GCA_001647135.1 Pontederia paniculata
ATCAGTACAGGCTGAGTTCACTTACAAATTTATGATCATTCAAAATATTCTCGGAATCCTAGATTCAACAATAACTAGGCTCAATGATGATGCTCCCTCAGACCTTTCAAAGGTGTAAACAACAACAACAACAACGGTGATAACAAATTTAGCATAGGAGACGATTGTTGCAGCACGAGCATGCAACACCACGTGGGTTTATGTCGTATTGGTGCACGATGCCACATGGGCTAGCACTACAAGGGTGCACACGAAGCCACACAAACATGTCACACCATGCACGGTGTACACTATCACGCGAGCTAATGCGACATGGGCGCGTGGCACTGCATAGCCATGACCTACACCGCTGCACCATCGTGCACCACAACATGAACGTGAGTTGCTATATATACACACTTTTCCACATGGGTGCTAAGCAGGGCACCACATGACAGAGGCAAGGCACAACATGTATATGGCATCACTCAGAAGGGCGTCGTGTGGGCTGGTGCTGCACAATTTGGTGCTCGCATGGTGGTGCCATTAGGCCCCAATGAGCAAGATGAATAATCGAATAGGCCTCGTGGACCATGTATATATGAGCCTACAGACAAGTCTCGTCTATTTGAATACACAAGCATGGTCTCATCCATCTAAGTTTTTGGACATTCCAATCAAGTTGCACGAACTTTATGTGTGCAAACTCCTAAGAGGCCACATAGTGTTGCTAGCAAGACACTAGTAATTCACCACAAGGGTGTCTCACCAAAGTCATCGCTAGGGCTAGGGCGCTCATGGACATCGTAATGTCACTGTCAAGGGCTCTGCCATGATCGTTGCAGAGGTTGACTAAAAGTTGCACGAACAACATTGTGCGTAGCTAAGAGTTGCATAGGTAGTGCATGTTGTAGTTGGGAGTTGCACAAACAATATAAAGTGTAATTGAGAGTTGTATAGGTGGTTAAGGGTACATTTGGGAGCTGCAAAAATGACATAATGTGTAATTGGGAGTTGCATGGAAGGTGCAAGATACAATTGAAAGTTGGACGAGTGACGAAGAGTGCAATATGAGATACATATGAGCAAACAATCAAGAGGTTGTGCTTAGTTTTATTGATACAGTATGATGGTTGTGTTGTTATACAAGTAATTCAAGTCATAAAAGATAATTGTTAGAATTTGATTAGTATTTACATAGGAGTTTAAATTTAGAGTTAAATTTATAGTTTACCTTTTTGGACTCTATTTTTTATGTATCTAGAATTTCTTTTATTTTTAATGCTTGAGATTTCTCAATTGATATATGAGTCTAGAGATTCAAGGTATAAATAAGAAAAAGATATAACATCAATAGTGTCACTAGTTGTCGTCCTATAAACTAATTCACATTGATATCCCATCCAAGGGTGGCGTAAACCCATCTAGAGTTCAAGGGAGGGTCATGGTGATTCTTGATAATTCTCCTTGCGGGAGCTCAAAAGTATTTTGTTTGTAATTAAATATATATGGGTGAACCTCATTAAATCTCGCTATCCTTTTTGCACGTGATTTCTTCTTTCGCATTTTTTCATAGTCAAAAGAGAAAGTTCATTTCAATACAATAATATTAATCTTTACTTTGTTTATGATAAATATCATTCTTCACAGAGTCATGTCAAGAACTGTTGTCTTAATTATTTATTTAATGTAAATATTCTTTCTTGCTTTTCTGCATAGTAGTTGCATACCTTAAATTAAGACGTTTTTCTTCTAAGTGAAGTAAGTTTTTGTACTAAAAACCAACTCCATTTTGCCATGCAGATATATACTAAATTTTCATTAGTAATTTTGAGTACATCAAATAGGTGACTAGCAGCTAAGCTAGTCTTGAAACAAAGTTGACATATATACATTTTCAACAACAACACAGAGAGAAATTTACAATTAGACAGATATAAGATCAGTAATCTCTGATCTTTTAATCTTTGAAGTAAATTACTAGACGGTTTTTTTAAACTAGTTTCTGGGGAGGGGTAGAATGTCCAGCATATCTTATAACTCTTTCTGTTTTTGTCATCACTCTGAGCTCTCAGGTACTTCAACCTGCCCAAGAAAACAAGTTTAAAATTAGTGATAAAAAAAACATGAGAGCAGCAAACATAAGCATGCAAAAAGAGGACAACACGAGCTTTTCTAAAACTGAAAAACCGCCATGAATCATAAAGGAGTACCAGTGAAAGTGACCCAAAAAGATGCATCTTTAATTCCTAAATCAGAAGTATCAGTAATAAAACGATAGGCTTATCTTAGCTAAAGTTTTGAAGTAAGGGACTAAATTTTCAAATATGGCGGTCGGCTGTATATTTGAACTTTTGCAATTTCCGCAAAGGAACAGCTCCTAATCGAGTGCAAAGCATGAATAGACATGGGAAAAGTTCATGCAACAAGAGGTGAAAGATGGTAGAGCTGCGTACCCCTGGAGCCAGTGGATCGGTAATTTGCAGATGGAACGTGGCCCGTTTCGATGCGCCTTATGTCCTCGACAAGCAGTTCATAGTGGCGCTTCACTTCCTCGGCCGACTTGCCGCCGACTGCTCGGGCAACTTTGTGCCATCGGTCGGTGGTGTCCTTGTCGTACACAGCTAGAGCCTTCTCAAACATCTTGTTCTGTTGCACAGTCCAGGAGGAGCTAATTGAACTGGACGCCATCTCTTGTATGATATCAGGAACCTATAGCTAAAAAAATGAACTGATTGGAGCTTGTTTGCTCAAACAGGAAGGAGCTGCTTGTATATATGTTCTGATCCAAAGAACACTCAGCTTGAGTTGGTAAACAAATGCAGTTCCTCAATAGTTTTTATAATCCGGAGAAGGAGGCCGTGGTGCAGTTTGTGGTGATGGAAGAGTGGAGCCGGTTGCAGAATAAGGGCTAGAAAAGGAGACCACGGAATAAGGAATACTGAGCTCTCCAGAGAGGCATAATGACTGTGAAATTACGAATCTAAAGATTATGTCCGGGGGGACCGAGAGAATCACGATGTGCTTTGCTTGAAAGGACGGTGTTATCTTTCAATCTCTGCTCTTAATAAAAAACTGTCTTCCAGTATATCTTTCTTCTTCTCGTTTTCTCATCTTATTATTGACAGCTCAATTTTTTCAGCTATGTTCCTGAACATGCATTTTGATCCAAATCAAACTGGGCTATGTGAGGACTCCCCAGTCAAGGCATATAACCAAAGTAAACAGCATGAAATAGGACAACAGAAGATTCAAGCATGCAGACTTTGGTATTGTTTAACTCATGCAATCAGTAAGGACCAGTGACAATGGACAAACTGCTTAATATTCAATTAGTAAGTGATCCTAAACAAGTCCTGATGTAATGACCTGTAATCAGTATATAAAATAGCTACAAATTGCGAGGATAACGTCCCCTGGAAGGGGGAATTAGTAGGCACCCAGCTGTGCCACTTTCCTATTTGAGAAAGCCCTTAGTGCTCTTCTGAATCAGATCAACCTTATTTGTTTTCTTCTTTCCTGGAAGTAGGGGATAGAATCATATGATTGCAGCCCATGTTATTCTACTGCGATTGCCAATTTTTAGGTTGTTTGTGTGGTGAGATGCACAATGGTTCTCTGTAAAAGAATTGGGCTTGTGACCATGAGCCTGAGAACGTTAATTGTCCTTTCTTTTGTGCCATGTTTACTTGTTGTCATGTTGATCTATTCTCTATCCATTGAACCAGCTTTAGTGTAGAATCTTTCTTCAGGACACACTTGGTCTTATAATTGTTGTTGTAACTGAAATATATGTTTTGCTGTTCTTGTGATGGAGCTACTCAGGTATGGCATTGCAAGGAAGTTGGATTGTGAAAAAAATAATCTGAAAAGGTTGTTAAAGAAGGTGTTAGTTAGATGCACTATCAACGATCATAAAAGTTTAAGTATATAAAAAAATAGTTTTATATTTATATTTTTAACGCTCCTTCTCATATGTGGGCCGTCGATAATTTTAGGGTTAGTCCAAAGTTCAATACGTGAACAATTAAAGAAGAAATTAATTTTTAATAGAAACGACATCGAGATTTGAACTCAGAACATCTGACCTTAATATTTGTTAAATTAAATATACTATCAACAATTCTAAAATCTTAAGTTTATAAGAAAAATAACATATTTTATATTTGTATTATTAATAGAAGGGCATTAACATTTATGTGACAAACATTTTCTGACAAAGTCCGCAAATGGCATTATGCTGATCAACATAGCATTTTGGTTCCTGAAAACGTCAAAAAAAGAGGTGAGGAAGAAAAACAAACCAGCCTAGAATGGCATCAGCTATGAAGGTGGTAGATGCTTAATCGTGCATGCCACGAACTCAAGAAGCCATTGGCTTAAGTTTACCAATGAGCTTGAACATCATTGGCCGTCTCCCGTGGAGGAGCATTATGTGAAACTTTGTGACGGATTCTTGTGTTCTCTTTACTGGATTATAACATGCTTCAAGGATATTGTTCTTGTTTAAAGATTCTCTCTCTCTCTCTCTCTCTCTCTCTCTCTCTCACATAGCAGAGGCCAGACGGGTATCTGATATGAGGCTCAAATCTAGTGCTTTTGGTGTCTGTAATCTATATGTAGCAGCCCATAATCCTTACATTTACTTTTTTTCTTTCCATTCTTTTATAAGGTGATTGAATTAAGTAGAGAGATCATGTTCAATCTTCATGTATAACTTTTTCCTTTAAATTTCTATTTTTTACTTTTTGCTTTCAACGAATATAATTCTATGATATTTTCTTGCAGGATTCAAAATATACTTTGTAATATCTTCTGAACTTTGATCAATAGCCACTTTCACGGATTCCTGATCTCATTATTTTCAAGTTGGAGAACCACGACCCTTGGGGATAGGATCATGCTCTTCTTTTCGACGCTGCACAGTCGATGGATGCCCTTTGCCAATTCAATACTCCTTAAAGATTGAAAGAAATAGCTTCTCCAGAGCTGGAGGGTTAAAGATGCAGGAAAACTAGTATTGTGCGACTGTTCAAAGATTCCAATATAAGAAGATATGGACACAAGACAAAGCGTCCGGCTGCATATGCACACTGTTGATGGTCACTTGGACATCACAAATCTCACAATTTATGCTCTGCAATGAATTATACCAGATGATGGTCGAATTGATTGTACTCTGATTGTTAATTAAATCGGATGTCGTATCCTTCATGAATTTAAGTTGTCAGAAATGTACGTAGAGTACGGCTGCTGAAAAGTATGAACTTTCAAACATGAATTGAGAGTTACACTCCTGCTCCAATGACCTTGGAATGGACTGGTCAAAGCCTGCCACTGTTCTCAAAATCAACTTGGCTCTATCACACAGATTTATTTCAACGGAATCATCACCAAATGTAAAGTTTTCTTTTCTGCGAGAGGTGGAGATTTAAGATCCGTCAGGAGTGCAGATACTTTCTGATAACAATTTGCTTAATCTCTGCGCTAGGAATCTGTGTAGGATAAAAGCTGTCTTATATACAAAGATTCCTGCATGTAGATAACAAGAATCCTTATCAAAAATCCACCTCCATAAAGCCATGACTGGATTCCTTCTTCACTCTATCATTGTAGGATATTGCTGATCAAATTACTTGCAAGTTTCTTTCAGGCAAGTTGTGTGTGATTCCATTGCTGTCGTAGTGTTGATCTTATTGGAATATATTTTGATCAGTCGATTCTACAAGTCTTTTTCAAGCTGAAAGTAGCTGATGACACAAGCAAGAGGGCTAAGATTGGATACTGCAACTTTTCACCTTGTGTCATATTCCAAACTTAATTGTTTATATAAACACCTTTGCCGTTTGCTTAAAGCAAATGAAGTGACATCACAGTAGGCCGTAGCCTCCATTTCCAAATGCTTGTGGAATTTAGCACAATTGGGAAGGATACTGAGAAAAAACTCTTAAAAGGTATAAATATTCCACTTTGCAAAAAAATTCTCTCTCCCGGATCAAAGATTTGTTTATCAACGCAAAAGCTTTTGAAAAATTGTGGTCAGATTAATATTAATACAATGCCATCCAGGTAAACTTAAATTGAAACATATCTCAAATGAAAAAGTATGAGAGTCAAAGGTGAACCTGCAACTTTCTGGATTGATGTTTTATATTATCAAGTTTCATTCAAGGCCTCAAACTTCCGGTATTTGTTCATATCGATCTAACAATCCAAGGGAGGAAAAAGAGGACAATGGAAACAGATAAAAAAAAAAGAATGCTCTTCCTATATCCTGTACATGTGTCAAAAAATGTCTCCAATGTTCACAGTTAGCAAAAGAAAATTACTCTCATAACATGCATGTACGATGGTAAGCTCAGCTTATTTTGTTTGAATCCTTTTACTTTTTGATGAATATTGTACTTTTCTGGGAGATACATAAGCCCATTGGTCTCGTAAGAAATAAAATATTATATGGTTATGGAATAAAGTCGTGAAAAAGCATATATATACCTCATCTAAAATTTAATTTATTTGATTTTATATATTTATCTTGATTATTCTTCGGAGATCTAGACACACTAGATTTTGTTTTGATAGGAAACAAAGATCGTGAAAGAACGGTGAAACACAAGTAGACAAGCTTTAAACGACCTGCCCGCACGAAAGAATTAGGTCGCATCGACATCGATCTGCTGAATCAAGATCTACCCAAGAAGAATTTGACCTGACCGTATCAAACGATATGACCATATCATCAAGGCCGAAGAGATTTTACAGTTACCATAGCAGACGATACAACTATATCATCAACATCAAAGAGATTTCGCACCGACCGTATCGACCTAAAGACTTCACTCGTTCAAATATTTGATATGCCCATATTGCTGAAGACTTCACCCATTCAATGCAATTGTAATGTCGTTATTTGAATGTTTTTGGGGCATGTTAATCATTTGTAATGGGTGAAGCCCTATGAGGTTAAGGTATGAAAAAAAGGAAACATTGAGTTTGGAAGCCCGAAAATGAATAACGACAAGGGATAGATCTAGACATTGCAACACTTTCATTGCTTGTGAACTACTTTGTAATTTCTGACATATTTCTATTCTTTAACTTTTGAACAGAATTATTGGAGTTTTCATGATGAAATCTGTGATTTTATTTTTTCATGATGAGCGATTTCATATCTTAGGTTTCGATGAAATTTAAGGATTTTGATTGATTTAATTTTGAAATATTCATGTGATTCGAGACTTTCATTTGATGATTCATATTTGTTATATCTAATTATAATTAACTATCCGTTTGGATCAATCTAGGTCAATAATTGGTGAAAATTATTCTTGACTAGTAGCATTGTCAATTGAGCTATAAATAGTTGTCCTAAAAATAGGTTTTATTTATAAGATTTTATTTATTGTCATGATCTTTATGCGGTTACACTAATAAAAGCATGAGTATGAAGATGTATGTGTGTCGAATTCAATGTTGTTAGAATCGAACCGGATCGGCTGGATCGACCGATTCGATCGTCGACTAGACCCTAGTCTGATCCTGGTTTAGTTAAAAAGTCGGCCAATGGGTTGGACTAGACGGAATCAATCAAAATCGGTCAAAAATCAGAAAAATAATGATTGAACCGCCTAAACTGGTCATCTTCGGTGAACCGATCGATTCACATCTAAACTAAAAAAAATAACAAGAAAATGGGCTTTAGGAGGACTAAACCCTCAAAACAGTTATTGTTCAAGATCTTTTAAATCAGTTTTTTTATCTTTTTAATTATAAAGAAATTTCTTTAATTAATATTTATTTTTAAATAAATATTTTTTAAGATATTTTTAATAATAGTTTTTATAGCAAATAAAATTTTAATTGATCATAACTAATATAATTTGAAAGTAAATTTATTTTTTCATATTTAATCGTATAATTTGTAATTTTATATTCAAATTATAAATTATATTATAATTTAATATTTTTTAGTAATATCCGATTCGATCATCCGGCTTAATCGATTTAACCGATTTGACCTGACTCAGAAGCTTCTCTGAATCATCATTCGATTCGATTCTGACAACATTAGTTGAATTTACTAGAATTGTATTATATTGAAAGAGAAATGCATGATAGTTAATATAAATGTCAACAAATCACATAACAACATGATCGTTAAGAAATCAATCGAGTATCTCTAAATGAATTGAATCGTAGGGCATTATTTTTCGCATTGAGAAAATTCTGTGAATTGACGTTTTATATATTCGCAACATTGTTATATTTTAATTTCAGTAGTTTTTTTAAACTATTTTTCTTATCTTTAATTAAAATTTAGATAATAGCAAAACTCATCCTAAATTTAATATTTGAACTCTTCTTGTGGGTACAATTTTTTTATTACTGTAAAAGATTCTGTACGCTCACAATTTTTTTTATCATTATGAATTATGTATTTGAACACAAAATGCATTAGATATTATAAAAGACAGTTTTTTTTATTTTGTCGTTCATAATAAATTATGTGATTTACAGAGATAATCTCAAGGAAAAGAAATAAAATGTGTACTTCATCTGTATGTTTTCTATCGTAAAACATGTTAAAATTATTAAATTTTAATAAATAGTTTCATGTAAAAAAGATGAGTCGTTTTCTTTTTAAGCGCTGATCCCCTTTTCATCAATCAAATTTTGGTCACCACGCACCAAGAACAAGTAATTGAATGAACATGAATTTTAGGAATTTTCTCCCTGAAAACAAACACAACATTCCTCGAAAAATCTTATGACCACTGCAAGGTTTGGTGAAGTCCCTTTAAACAATATTGCTCTAAAATACTTAAATAATATAATATGTGCAAAGAACGTAAATACTACATAAAGATTAAAAAAATAAAACAGGAAACAAAAAAAAGAAAACTCATTGTCCTTTTTTCAGGAAAAAAGAGAACACTTCCAGATAAGAACTTTGGGCTTGTAAAGTTTGGCCCTGCCTTATTTATGGGCCTAAAGAGAAGAGCCCAAAAATGTAGCAGAAATTGTATATACTATATAGTGATAGTTTCTTTCTAGGGTTTCCACATCGATGGCTGCCAATTTCTTAGCGGCTGCTGCTCCATCAAGTGGCGTCCCCCTTTTTATGTGTTGTTCTGTTTGTTCTTGCTTCATTTTATTTATTTTTGTTTAAAATTTAGATTCCTTCTTTTACTTCTCCAAGATCAAACGGAGAGCGGAGGAGGATGCAATGATGGTTTCTCTCGTTAATCCGAGTTCTTATCATGAGGACGACTTCAGAATCCATTCATTGTTAGATATAACAACTGAGCACTTCCTCGCTCTCCATTTCTCTATTTTCTTTCTTTTACAAGATTTAACATCCCAAAGAGGAGGATGAGGATATGGAAAACATAAACAATGTTTCATTCCATATTTTGCAATTTCTTTTTCTTTCATTTTTTTTGTATTATTTTACTTCTGATGAATTTGATATTGCACTTGGATTATTTTGGGTCTGAAAGGGCAAAAAGGTTTACTGGCAGTTTTACTTTCGTTAATGTTTCTTTTTGTTCAGCAATTGATATGGTTGACATTGTGTCGTTAAGTATTTGTTAATACTGAATTGAAGAAGAAAAGTGATGGATTAGGCCTTGAATTGAATAGCTAATCGCTGATAGGATCGTATACTAATACCTTATCTCTGAAAAAAACATTATTCACAAATTATATTTTTGAATAACAATTTTGTTAGAGGCAAAAAAAGAGAAAAAAGAGAAAAAAAAATAAGATTAATCAATTAATCTTATTATATTGGAGAATATCTTTTTCATTTATATTTTTAGAGGAAAAAATGTTTAAATTATAATTTTAATTTTACTCAATAATTAAAATATATAAATACGTACTTTAGAATATATTTGTCAACAAAAATTATAATTCTCTTCCCTTAATAAAATTAATTATTTCATCTTCATTTTTTTCAAATTTTTCTCCATTTTTTCATTATCTTTCTTTTCTTATAATGATTATTAAACCAAACGTATCCGTAGCGAAATAAGATAGAATAAAATTTTATTTTTATACTTTAGTCTTTAGGCAAACAAGATCTTAGATAAAAAATTAGAATAATCTCAAATAATTTTAAGTTCAAATTATTAATAATAAAAAAATAATTTTAAGTTCAAATTACTCTCATGGAGCAAATCATGAAAATTAGATAACAAATTAATTAGAGGCATGTAGCAGTAGTCACGAATATACAATTATCTGTACAATCAAATAATAATTATATTTATTCAAATTAATATTGACGCAAATTATGTAAGATTTAATTGTTGAATATAAAATGAATATTCCAAAGTGTACATGTTATATTTAATATATATATATATATATATTATTTTATATTTTATATTTTTCGATTTATTTTGTTCGTGTGATTATTATGATTTAAATTTAACAAATATATCAACACGTTAAGTTGTTCATTCTAAACACGCTTATTAAGTAACTTTGTGTAATATATTATATTTATATTTAATTTAATTGTTCGGCTTAATTGATTCAACCGATTAATTTTGACTCAAAAGCTTTTTAAGATCGATTTTGACAATCTTTTCTAGAACACAGTTAAAAATATAATTTCATGGATCAAGGGAATTTCTATTTGTACCACAACATTATGTTTCGATGGTGTTACAACCTACTAAAGAAAATCTTTTAACACTTCATAATGGCATATCTCATAATTTAGTGGACTTTTTTATATAATTTAATTATGGAGGTTGGGATAAAATGATAAGCAACTTCTCCTCGTTTAAATAAGGTCTCGAGTTCAATTTTTTTTAATACATAATAATTTTCACTAGTAGTCTCACATGTCATAATTAGGCACACGATTCGGAGCGAAATTATAATATGTGCATAGATTTTAATTGTGGTTAGTGCACATAATCGTTAGCATCACGTGAGTTAAAAAGTCGATGTCGCTTGTGATGGTCACTGAAAAAAAAATTTAAAATGACACGAGTAAGTATCTCAATTTACATGAGCTCATTCAACAATATCCTGTTTTAAATAATTGTTATTTTACCAAAAGTATATCTATATTTCATTTTTCTTAAAAGGAAATCTAAATTGATTGCTTAGTATTTTAATTTTTGTTCTCGAGAATCTTTGCACCTTTTATCTTTTATCTGTATATATTAATTTCGCAATATTCGTTCACATAAATAGTAAGCAGTCATTGAAGTAAATAGTATCTTTCAATGTTCAAGATTTATTCAGAAGCTTCATGTGATTTATAAAAAAATTGAAAATAAATGAAAAGAAGAAAAGAATCAGACAAAGGACAACTTGGAAGTTTTCTTGGGCGAGAGATTCAAGGGAAAACATGAATCCTACTCGTCAAGTAAAGCAAAGTTTACACGTTCCCAGGTGTGGAGATACTAATCTTGTGGGCATCTACATGTACAAGGAATAACTGCAAAATTATTCAAGGGATCTCAAATATTAATGAAAGTACCAACTCAACTCAAAATTTAACTTGGTAAACAGCTCGTCTCACTAATTTCGAATTTAACTTTTATATATATATTCAAATTATTTTGGTTCAAAAGATTTGATTCGCATCAAGAATGAAATTTAAGATAGATCAAAGAGTACGTTATATATTTTTGTCTAACTTATTATATTCAGTTGCATTATATAATCAAACTTATCATGATTAATCGAAATTATAATCCTTGACTAATGTAATAATCGACATCTTTTTTTTTCAAATAACATTATAGTGACAAATAAAAATTTATTCATTCTTATAATATTATTCTATTTCTTGTATACAACATATAAATCCTGTCTGAGTTTTTTTTTTTCTCCTCACGTTATCTTTTTTTTTTCCTTCTCTCTCCCTCTCCAAGTTCTCGTCCGACAGCAGACATGCCCGGGAGACAACGAAGTCCTCCCCAGCCGTCTTGCTTCTGGCTTCCTCGCCGATTCAACATGGCGCCAAGAACACCGCATCTTGGCGGTCGAACTCGGACGGAGCTCCCCGCTCAGACTTCAACTGCCTCAGCATCGTCGCCGCGGCAAGACGTTGCTCAAAGAAGTACTCGGCCGCCGCTGAGTGCTTCGCGGCAGTCAAAACCTGGTGATCAGAGTGCTAAGCAGCCATTGCGTTCCCAGGAGATGATGAACTCCTCCTCAGCGACATCCGGGAAAACTAGTTTGCGGACTCCTTCAGGACCTCAAGTGAATAATCCACAAGCACCAACCTTGACAGGTAAAACCAGTAGAACCAAGTCGCATGGTTCCTCAGCACCTCCTCGGATGCAGCCTCAGGTTAGATTGCAAGTTAGCACACCTGCCTCTCAACCCAAATCACCCACCAGAGAAGCTTCACTCGTAGAGCATGCAAAATTACTCGTTGACGAACCAAAGCAATCCAAGCTGACAACAAATGAGATTATACATGATGAACCAAATGCCAGTAGATCTCTCGATTCTAATCACAATTTGCCTGCAGAAGCCTCTTCCTTGAGACACTCAAAATCGTACAGAGAAACAGAGTCGAATGGCTCAACGTCTAATCAAGGAACAGAAACAGAGGAACAAGTCGAGAACAAGCAACTTAGCTCAGTATCTGAGACACAGCAGGCAAGATCTCCTGCAAGAAAGCAAGGGAATGGCAAGGAGCAAGACAGCAATTGTTCCGTCGGGAAGGAGCGCAAGATTGTTGTTTCCACTATGCCAAAAGCTTCATTTTCCGATGGTGACCGAGCTCCATTTGGGAAGGACATCAACGAGGGGCTCTCTCGACTGGCACATCAGATAAGTATTGGCCGCCCTGAGCAGCAAGCGGTGAACATAATAACTTTTGCAGGTAAGAGCAAGGGAGCATCCATGGCTGTCGGCCATGAGCCTCTCAAGTACAGAGAAGGAGATGGAATTGCAAGCATCGTTAACAACAATGTCGAAACCATCAACAACTCAGCTCTTCATGGAAGTACCTGCAACGTGAGAGATCCTGGAGTTCATCTGGACATTTCAGCTAAACCTACCAAGATCTTGGATACGAAGCCAGAAGCGGCGGTGGCTCCAAAAACCGAAAGAGCAGGCTCCAACAGAACCCTCGACCAAACACCAAATCAAGGTCCCAGAGTCAGAAGACGCTGCCTGCGAGCTCTGTTCATGGAATCTAGCGACAGTGACCCAGAAAACCCTCAGAAGCCGCGGCGCCATGGGTGCCGTTACAGCTGCGAAGGCAAAAAGAAGAGCGAAGACCACAATGGTCGAACCTCCACGAGTGAAACCATGAGAGGGCAACATAAACAAGGTGCAAACGGAGCATGATCGAAGCCTGTCCATGATGAGTGATACTTTGGTTTCTCGATTCTGACACTGAACATTAAAGTCCGATTTCTGTAGTATATATAGTTCATGTATTTTTTTTTCAATGCTTTTGCCTCCATTTCTAAAACAATGACACAGGTTTGCTGGCAACTGCGATGTGCTGCTGTTCATATATAGTTTCTAGTATTTGTGTGTATCATTGTGTTTATCCTATGAATATTGTGAATCAAGTGTTATATGCGTGTCCGGTCTTCTAAATCTCTTGTTTTTTTACCTCTTAGTTTTAACCTATAAGGCATCTCCATCTTTACTTTAATTAGAAGAAAACTAATAAATTGATATGTTGAAATAAACATCTCTTGATAATTTACAATGCAATAGTCCATCTGCACACTGTTTCGCATCGTAACTTACTTAGCAAACTATTAGTAGATGCTACCTATAAATAGCAAGAAATTGTGTGTAGCACATAACCCTTCATCATTGAAAAAGAGAAGTATAATTGGTAGGCTGATTTTAGCTGCTGCGGTTTTTCACGCCTCAAGGATGTAGCTCAAACTCGAGACCTCTCATGTAAACTCTATTAAAATTAATAAAAAATAAATCCATTATAGTATAGACCCAAAAATCTATACAATTAGGGTTCATAAAGGCCTTAATTCATCTAAGCTCAAAACTCATCTAAGTCCCAACTATTAAAAAAAAACTTTAAACCCTAAAAATAGCCTCCATTTTCTTTCATCACATTCTCTCTCTTCCTCTCATTCTCTCCATCAAGAAATCTCTTTAGGATTAGGATTTATCTCATCTCTCTCCCATTGTTGGAGCTCCTATAAGAAAGGTTGCGAAGAAGCAAAGGAAAGTTAAAAAAAAGGAGATGAAGAAAATGAATTAGGAGGGCAAAGGACATAAAGAAGAAGTAAGAATCAAAGATCTAAAGAGAAAAAGAATCTTATAGATGAAATGAAGAATCAAAAGTTAGAAGAGAATTGAATGAGAAAGAGTTTAGTTCTAAACTCTAAGATATGTATAGATGAACTCACCTCATTTCATTTGATTGGAATAAGGGTTGGATTCCTTATAATCTCATCTATATGATTATAGAAATGATGAATTATGATTTATATAGAAGTAAAGTTTATGGATTGAGATTCTTATGTCATGATGTTGATTAGATTATGGTCTTAATGAATAGAATGTTAATCTTGTATGATTAAAATTTGAAAATAATTAATTTTCTTGTAGTTGATGTTTAACCCTAAAATGTAAGAGCTATTTTTTCTTGAAAATGACTTGAAATACTAACCTACTATCAAATTTGTCCAAAGATAAAAATGTTTGTTTCATATGAAATGGACAAATGTTTTATAATGGATGATGTCATTCTTATTAAGAAGTTTAAATGGAGTGTAAATAGTTGATTGAATGATATTGGGTTGAGATCTTTAGAAAATAAGAATGTTCATATGTTCATTGTTCATTCTTATGTGAATCGATCATGGTCGTAATGAATCAATTTATCATGTTATGAGCTTTATTATGAATCACTTAAGCAAGTTATGTAAATGCCTTTTTTTTTTGGAAGTGTGATAAGTGAATATTATAAGTTAAATATGTTAAGAACTTTAGAATGCATGATATGAACCCTAGATTGAGATCCTAGTTGAAATATTCACCAATTCTATATTTTCGTGCTCAATTGGATACGTTGTAAACCCTAAAACATAGAAATTATTTTATATATGAACTCCCTAAGGTAGAATTGGATCATATGTGTGATTAAATGAAGTTCAGAATGGAATTAAAATAAGAACTTGGGTGTTGGAGTACTAAGGCAGCTTTCACGGTCCATGAAGTGGCACTTCATGAGGTGAATCAATATGCCACGTTCGTGATGGAATTTCATGGGTCGTGAGATCAATATGCGAGATTCTCCCATCTTTGCTATGGTTGTGAATAAAGTTTCACGGGTTGTAGAATGGAAAGGGGAAAAATGTCTCTGTCATGATCGTGAATGAGAAATCATGGGTCGTGAAATGGTGAAGGGAAAACAACGTAACTATCATGACCGTGAATGAAATTTCATGGGCCGTGAAATGAAAGAGGGGAACAACCACTCTATCACAATCCTGAACGAGATTTTATGGGACGTGAACTTGGTGTTCATAGTCGTAATGGATCCTTCACGGGTCGTGAGACTCCTAATGATATATTTATGTCATTTAATCTCTAGTTTGATGATGATTAATATGATGTTATTCTTTCTGATTGTTGTTGATCAATTATATGTTATGTTTTATGCTATAAAGATAAAAAGTCTTGTTTGATGATTGATATACACCTAGACATCGAGATGTATGTCAAGTCGTAACTAGGTTAAAATATGCAAAATTGATTGCAATGTTTGATGTATTGCAAAGAAGATGAAGCACGAAGAAAGTCGATGTGCATTAGTTAGGGAGAAAGTAGCCGAAGGCGCTTCCCGAGAGGCGATGCCCATTCACAAGCAATATTGAGTGTGCTTCCCAATATGGACCCTAGAGAAATATTGACCTAGCTAGCCAATATTATCCGTTGATGTTATCCGAGACTCTTCATGCAATGATAATAATTGGTCATATGACTATATCAATTATGTAAGTGAGTCAAAGAGAACTCAAATTAATCATATGACTAAGGTGTAAAAATATAAAGAATGATGACTATGCACTTAAGATGTAAGAATGGATCATATGATAAATATGATGATGAGTTTGAAAGAAATCTAATGTATTATACGGTTAAGATACAAATGATGCTAAGAATGATTGACATAAACACCAATTACTTAGATGATGCTATTGATAATATGATGGCCCATAACTTAGTGTTATGCTAGAATATGATGTTGTATGTTAAGAATATATATAAATATATATATATATATATATAAGTATATATAAGTTGTTAACATGTTTATACATATAATATTCATAATATGTGTACGAGTGTTCTTTATGATTATAAGGAAGACATTTTCATACAACTAATGGGAGGTGAACCTTTTCTGTATCCAAATTTATGCAGATGATGAGCATGTTATAAGATGACTCAAGTGACGATGATCGTGAGAGATGGGTTGCACATAGGAAAATATTGATATGCTAGAGTTGAGCTATTTAATTTATACTTTTTAAATCGAGTCAATTGTACTCGTGTCATGAAATTAAAGTCCAAGTCTATGTATGCGGGTTAAAGTCATAAACTAGAAGGTAAATTTCTTATGGTGATGTAGTATATAAACACTACAATAAATTTATCTTAGAACCTAATAATGAATTTAGACGAATCCTAATATTTGTGTTTCTACTGCAATAATAAGTCTAAGTTTTTAAATTTAATGTATTTTAAGTCATTCGTTGTGTTTAAATTATGATATCATAAGTAAAGTTCATGTAAGGATATAAAATTTTGTTTGGAAAGCATAAGTCCCGGATCGAATTTTTGGGAGGTTACATCTCATACCGAGGTTCAACTCATTTACCCCAACCGAACCAACTTACTATTAGTAAAAACTTAAATAGAGTACAAACTGTTAAGCTTATATTCACTCTACTACTTCTCGTAAAAGTTTTCCAATTTAATATTGCTAGAATATACTCATAACTAAACCTCTTAAAATCATTAGTTACTTTATTCTTTTTATCTAATGTTGATGTGCTCATCATTTCCGGTTTTAATTATATGAAAGTTCTTAATTAGTATCAAATCAAATGTGTTTTCTCTCAGTTGATTTATCGCATGGGTTCATGATATCTTAGATGAATTATAAATGCCGATGGTAAAATAAGTACTTTTCTTGTACATGTGACTAAAAAACGACATGAATTTTAAGTTTCTGAGTAAATTTTAAGGTTATTTATTTATCAATTTTGCCATCTTCTCCAACCCTTTGCGTCATCATGCTGGAGCTTTTTATATGGGACCAAAACATTTTTCTTGCTTGACCACTATTTTTAAGGAAAAAAAAACACTGCCCTATATTCAAATAGGGCTCTACAATATTAAAATTTGACAATCGATATTGACAAAGATTTATCACAACGCTTCCATCTTATATTAATTTAATTTTTAAATATAAATATTAACACATGATAAAATAGGAACTCCTTTCAATTTAGTACTATTTTTGTGTCTCTTTTTAGTCGGAATTTTATTTTATGTAACTTGATAGTTCGGCATTTTTTATCAAAAGAATTTAGCTAGATGACATTTATTCCTTAATAAAATACAATTAGAAAGACGAAACTTTCTAAGAAGAAGGGAAGTGCTCGCGAAACCACCCCAAATTAGCAAAATAAGATACACATTAGAAATACGACTAATCTACTTTTCAAAATATATGGAATTTGAGCGGATTGATTATCAGCTCCTTGTGACTTATGTGTATGAGAAAAAACTTCGTAATGAGTCAAACTTATCATAGTTAAGGTGCGAATCGAAATACAGATATTAATCAGAATAACTTGGTGTCAATCTAAAAAAATAGAATTAGATTGGCATTACCGTATTGTATATGTAAATTCAAGAAAAGAGCTTATTTCTCGGACTGAATCATGGCCACCTTGGGATGAGTATGACCCGGATTGACTCGGATCGACCTGGATTTTCGGAATATTTTCAATTCGAAATATAATCGGGTCGGAGCCGGATCCGATGACTTGAAAATCCGATTCGATCCGGGTCGAAATCGGGTTTGAGTTTAAGAAACCCGAATTTACTTCCGACCCGGTTCTCTTATATTATAATATATATATATATATATATATATATGTATATAATATTTATATGTTATATTATAACTTCTTTTAAAATATTTAACATATAAATTGATTTTATTACTAATGAATAAAAAAAAGTTTATAGTTATTAATAATTAATATTAACAAATATTAGAATTTTTAATTTTATTTTTTAATAACAAAATAAAATTGGGTCAATCGAGTCGTCCTAATTTTATTCTCGATTAAATTGGGACGATCTAATCCTGGGTCCGGGTCCAAAATCGAGCCGATTCCGAACCCGATTTTGCACATCCCTTGTGTGCTTGCCTTTTGCTAGCTGGTTTTTGAAACCGATACCGTATCATGCATGCACACGTTATATAGGAAGTAATTGACTTACTTAATTTAGTGGAAACTACTTAAGCAAGGTAATTAACCAGCAAACTAACGTACCTAATTAAAATATAACTTAATGGCAGTTATTATTTCTTAATTTTAACTTAGGATGTGGACTAGTATTTTTGTTCCATGGCTGGAGTAGTTTTCACGCTTTTTCCTTCTCGATCATTTGCTTACGACCTTAGGGATGCAATCCGTGTTCCTTGACATGAAAGAATTTATTCTTTAGCTGATATTGTTGAACATGAGCTACTGCATGCTGCCTAAATCTAGATTTTAAATTTACCCATATTTTTTTTATTTTGACTTTTTTTTTCAGGCCTAAGCTTTTCGTAATCCAATTTAATCAACCAACATGAGCCTGCCGTTTCTTTTTTTTTTACCATGCAATGTTCTGCATTAATTCGTTTACTGTACTAACGCTATTGCGTGGTTAGTGAACAAATTCATACAAGAAAAGTTAAGGGAACGGAATAAGTTTACTGTAATTAGATTGCATTGATTTGTTTTCTCTTCCTTTTTCTTGTAACACATACTTAGCCGATTTGTTCTTCATCTGTTTATATAAGAATAAAGATACTTGTTTTTGGTTTGCCATTTCAAATTCCTCTCTACGTAGCTAATCTTGATGATTAATCCATCATTTCTTTCCGGAAGAATATCAAACATGTTGGATCGAACAATACGAAAGAATTCGACTATGTGATCATGTTTGTTAAGAATATAAATATAAAGATGTTGCTCTTCCTATCGGCTTAAGCTTTTAGGATTGTTGGTAGCACATTTAATTTAACATGGTATCAGAACCAGAGGTCTTGAGTTCAAACTTCGACGTTGCTCGTATTAAAAATTTAATTTTCTCCCTCAGTTCTTCTAGGATTATTGGTAGCACATCAAATTTAACAATGTTCTCTCAAATATTTCATCCATGCACGTTTAACACGGGTAATTTTCACGATTCCCAAACCGATAATAACGTTGTTTTCAAATTATTTTACTGACATGAATGCACATATAATACATACTTAATTTTTAAGTAAAGATATAAATTATATTATATAATGTTATAACATAAAACAAATAATAAAAAATTTTCTAAATAAGTTAGACATATATACCAATATATGATTATCATATATATTTATTTTAAAAAATTAAGCATCATTATATGTGGATGTCACCTGAGAAGCAATTTGAAAATCTGCTGGGTCATTATATTAAAACGTATAAATTCGATGATGAATTTATTAAAGAATAAAATTGAAGGACCAATACGAAACTGGATGAAAATTGTTGAAAACTCATTCAATATTGTGCATTTTTTTTTATTTTGGTTAGATATTGTGCAACAAAAACTTTAATGTCACTAAAACCACTAATTAGGAGAATTAGCTAAAAAGATTTGCATAACTATTTCAAGCTAAAATTAAGTTTGTTTGTTACTGAAACAAAAAATTATCCCTAAAACCTAGATTAAGAAACTGATACGGCCACAAAACAGCAAGTAAATAATACTTATGCCAAAGTAACATCGATTTTAATCCAGTAATTAACAAATGCTCATTAAAAATGTAAGTTTCCAAGTTCTCAGTAGGCGAAAAGTTGCAGCAGTGGCGCTTTGGAGTTCCACCGTTAAGGAAGCGGATGGCGTGGCTTTTGACCACCCTTTAAAAGTATCATATAACCTTCATCGCTTGCGATTCAAAGTGTACACGTTCAGACATGGAACGACGAATCATAAAGTCTCCGCCATGCACCGGGTGTGCATTTGTCTTCCTTGCATTGGCCTCTATTTTGGCCTCCGGCCCCGCCGCCATGGCTTCCGCCAGCTCGCCGGACTTCTCCACCGCCGTCCTCATAAGAGTTGATCAATCCGGGAAGGGAAACTTTAGGAGGATTCAAGATGCCATCAATGCTGTGCCCTCCAACAGCAACGAGCAGTACTTCCTTTGGATCAAGCCAGGCATCTACAGGTGATCTTCATCTCTCCATTTGTATATCAACTGTCTCTTTGTGCATGATAAAGTTATTCATGAGAAAAATAAGTGATTCTGCCTAATTTCCCTCATGACGATTTGATCAATGTGAAGAGTTACATTTGCTTCTGCTTCTGTTGTTTGTCAACTTGGTAATGAGCTTTACTACTTTGAGACGGTTTGTTCTAGAGATGATGGGTTGCATTTACAAGTCCATTTCCAAAGTTACTTTACATAACTTTTTAGAGGTAGTTAAAGCACAGAAGACAATATGAATCAGTCATATGAGCACTTGTATATCCTCCTAAGCGCCATTTGTAATTTGTTCGACTTTTGAGGGTGAATACTAGGAGGATTTTTAGAAATATGAGTAAATGAATCATATGATATTTTAGTCATATAGAATATGTAAAGTGGTTAGTAGTTAGTACATATCCACAGTATATACATCGCATTTTGTTTTGGAAACTTTGACTCAATAAAATTATATTTGTTTTAAATAAAAAATTATGCGTAATTTTTAGTTAAAAAGTTGGGACAAATCCTGAAGATCAAGTAACAATATTTCTTATCATAAAAGTGCAATATTTATTTATTAGAACATTTGTAAAGCCTAAAGCAAAGGGCATAATGATTTTTGTCGTTCCATCATATATAGATGGATTTGTAGTTTTCATGGTAAGATTTAAGCAGTTCTTGCTTTCTAAAATAACTAAGGGAAGGTTTGAATGCTCTAGAATTTTTAAGTATTTAACTATTATGTCATAATATTTTTCATTCATAAATTATTTTACAAATAAGTATTTGACATCAAATTTTATCGGAAAAAAATATAATATATTAGGTGAAAAATATCATAAAATAATAATCTACTCATATTTCCATTTTATTTCAGAAAATTTTATTTCTTCTTTATCTATTCTATTTATTTTGTAGTTACAACATATTTGAAAACATAACTAAATAGCTTAGAATTTTTTTTACGTCAAAAATATATAGTAAACTTATTGAAACATGTCTTACTATAGGTTTTTAAAACGTCTAAAAAACTTACAAAATTTTCAAAGTCACTAAGAATTACTAAAATTATATGCTAATTCCTCCTAGTATTAACTTGCATTAGCTTGCTGCATTTAACCTCAAAACAGCTATTTAATCATTTGTTATGTTGTTACATTTTTCCGATAAACTTTATTATGTCGTTATGTTGAAAAAAAAAGTGTGAGCATATTATGATGCATAGCCTAATATGCTCATTCAAAATACAAAAAAAAACAGTTTGAAATTTGGGGAAAACGAATTTCACAAATAAATTTGAGAAAAGAACAAAAAAGCATGGTTAATAGCATGCAAATATAAATTGAAAAGATATAACTATTTAAAGTCAATTGTCAACGAGTACATGATCATCTCATGTTATTTCTATAACCAAGATATTAAGAAAATAATTTTACTTATTTCTCTGAAATACAATAGTACAAAACCTTCAATATTGTTCCAATATCTACAATAAATAATTGCCCAAAGTAACATATGAAGAATTATCACAATCGACTAAATTTGGCTTCTTTGAGTTTAAAACAAATGTGCATACTACGAATCGAATTGAATTCATTTAAAACTTCTGTGTACTAGTTAGGCATATGTCCTCCATAATCTAAAAGGGAAACAGTTTGTGGTACTTAATAGGCAATTCGACTAGATAATCTCCTGTAACATAATCTAACAACAATCAAAATGACAACACTTGTACAGGGAGAAGATTGTTGTACCAGCTGACAAACCCTTCATAATCTTGAGCGGGTCAAATGCCATGTCAACAATTATAACATGGAATGAAGTTTGGCAACATACAGACTCCCCAACTGTTACCATACTAGCTCCTGATTTCGTTGGAAGATATCTTACAATTCAGGTATAGATGGCATTCTAACCTCCTTTTAAGTGCAATTTTAATATTACAACTTGGATCAATAGTCTAAAATTCTACAATAATAAAATGATCTTACAGAAAGGTAAAAGAGTTATTTAACAAATCATAAAAATAAAAAAGTGCGGTAAAGTGTATGGAAGGGAGTTGGAGGAAATAGTCTAAGATTGTCTTTGATGACGGGAATCAAGTCATCGGTTTCCAAAATCGGTAAAATATCGGTAAATTCCTATCATTTTTTAATTTTTTTCTTGTCACATTCGTTTTTTTTTTTCACTTTTCCTCTCCATTCTCATTCTATTTTTTTTTAACTTTAACTTTTATTTTTACTTATTAACTTTTATATTTATTTAATACTATAATAAAAAATGCTTTTACTTATATATTCTGTACAATATTTTTAAATTTAACAAACTATTTTTATTATGTTAGACATAAAATTTAGTTCATATTGTTACAACTATTTAAGAAATTATTTTATTATATTATCTTAAATTTGTCATATAAAAATAATTCATTATTATATATTTTTTAATTTAATCAACCTTATTATCTTTATTTAAAAAAAAAATTTATTTTCACATTTTATTCAAACATCTATTAGAACTAATTCATCAAATAAAATTTTTAATTCTCATCATTACCTTTTACTTATCAAAATGAACTAATTTATTCTTTCAACTCAAGTTTTACCTATCTAAAAAGATTTTTTTTATAATATCTACCTAAAAAGATATTATGAAATGAGTTTAATGAGGATGTAAATCACAACTTGACCCACGTGATTTAATGGTTCATATTAAAATGACAAATACTCTTTTCTCTGACGGTGGTTGAAGAAAAAAGTAAGATTTATTTTTTTAAATAATAAAAAAATTAGTAATCTACAGTAAAACTTAATTTGGACCGTTGATTTCATGTATAAGTCAAATTAAACCCTTGTGGAATATGGATGAGAAGGTTGACCACTATGGAAATGCTGCTGATTGCTGAATAAAAGTCTCTCTCTCTCTCCCTAATTGCAGAATACATATGGCTCCAAAGGGCCAGCCGTTGCACTGAGGGTGGCAGGGGACAGGGCGGCCTTCTACGCCTGCAGATTCCTCTCTTACCAGGACACGCTTCTTGACGACTCAGGGAGGCACTACTACCGGAACTGCTACATCGAAGGAGCAACCGATTTCATCTGCGGCAATGGCCAATCTCTCTTCAGGGTCCTCTGCATCTGTTCCTTGCTTTGCTCCATCTTCTATTCTACCATTGCTGTCTGATCATAATTCGAGCTGAAACCGCGTGTTTTTTTCCAACCAGAAATGTCACTTGCACTCCATCTCACATAATGGCGGGGCGGTCACGGCGCAGCGCAGAACCAACGCGAGGGAGCACACGGGCTACAGCTTCTCGGAGTGCAAGATCACCGGAGTTGGACAGGGGACGGCGATACTCGGACGCCCGTGGGGGCCGTACTCGCGCGTGGTGTTCGCGTTCACCTACATGACCGGCGCCGTCGGCGCCGAAGGCTGGAACGACTGGAACAACTTGGACAACGAACGGTAACTGCGGATTTGAGCTGTGAATCAGATCATGTTTTCTGAACATGGAACCTGAAATTTTGTTTTTTAATCAGAGTTTGGTTTGGCTTTGCATCTTTTTGCAGGACTGCGTATTATGGGCAGTACAAGTGCTTCGGTGCAGGTTCAAATACAACAGGGAGAGTTGGATGGTCTCGCCGGCTGACGTTACAGGAAGCAGCACCTCTCATCACAACAGCATGGATCAATGGGCAGCAGTGGCTTCGGCCATCTCCAGTTCACTTTAAAAAGTTTTATCTTTGATTGCCAAGAGTTCATATGCATGGGGATTAACATGTTTAATGTGACTCACACGTAGGCATAAATATTAATCAATATGTATGTATATCTATTATTGTGCCTTGAAATATTATACTTTGTATTCAAAATTGAAAAAAAATTGAAAGAAAAAAGGGGAATCTGTGGCGGTAGCGGAGGGCTAGGCCAAGTCCGTAGCTCGACACTGATTCCCATGGAGGTGCGGGGGGCAAAGTCCCCCGCGGTATGGACCCTTATAAATATGTGTTAAGGTTTTATGATGTACTCTCTTCTTATGACTTAGTGAAAACTCTTTGGTGGCGACCTCCTTTGCCCATGGATGTTTTCCTTTTGTTCACATTGATCAAGATAGTTTTACCACGTTAAAAATCTGTGTCAATCTTTCATTTTTATTTTTATTCGTTGTTTTGATTCTTGGTCGATCCCTCGCCCTATATATTCTCAACAAATTGGTATCAGAGCACGAGATTTTTCGCAATCAATTTTTCGACAATGACTATAACGGAATTTGACATCTAGAAGTTTGACGGCAATACAAATTTCAGTGAAATGTGGCAAGTTCGGATGCTTGTCATCTTGGTTCAGAACGGATTGAAGAAGACATTATCGGAAAAGAAATCCGATACTATGGAGACGAGGATGCTAACCGCTTACTAGTGCGTAGGGACTCGGCGAAACCATCGCGCTTAGTCCTGCCAGCTTTAATGGATCTTGGGTCTATTCAATCAATTTCTGTTAAGGCTAATGTGAGCTTGAATGCCGTTGGTCTCCGCCTGGGAGGAACTTGATGAGAAAGCCATGTCCGCGATCCAGTTGTGCCTGACGAACGATGTTCTTCAGGAAGTCCTCGCAGAGAAAACGTCAGTAGATCTATGGCTAAAGTTGGAAACTTTGTACATGACAAAAACCCTAGCGAATCGACTTGTGTTGAAGCAGCGGTTGTACACCTTTCGTATGATAGAAGGTACATCAATCAGATCTCATATTAGCGAGTTTGTTACTCTTACCAATGATTTGAAAAACGTAGATGCTAAGGTTGATGATGAAAATCAGATGTTATTGCTTCTATGCTCTTTGCCATCTTCATATAAAATCTTTAAAGAAACTATGATCTACGGTAGGGACAAACTTAGTTTTGATGATGCTAAAGGCAGATTTCTGAGTAAGGAAAAACTGGACAATGAATTGGGATCCAACATCAAATCAGATGAACATACCTCAGGTTTGATTGCTAGAGGCAGACATCAAACAAGAAATCCGAATCAAGATAGA
>LTAE01006391.1:0-25500 GCA_001647135.1 Pontederia paniculata
TGTTATCCTATTTATGCCTTTTACATATTGAGTGTCAAAACTCACGGGAGGTTTTATCTCCCCTGCTTATTCGATTTTGCAGGCCGCCCTGAGTATATCTAGGTACTGATAATGGTGTTGATGATGATGCAACTCGTGATGGTCTACTTGCACATGGCAGAGGAGCCTGGTCTAGAATTAAGTCTTATGTTTTTATTAAAGAGAGAATGATGAACTCTATTGTTTAGTATTCTATGACAGTTTAACTGTTGGATGATAGTCTTTTATTGGAATTGAAGGAATAGACTTGAGTATTTTCTATATAGCAGTTTTCATAAATAGTATTTGCATGATGTGGCCTTTTTGTTGATCAGTCAATGGTCAAACTACAGGTAATGATATTGTGTGGTAACCTCTTCAAGTCAAGATTATTGCCAGGTGGCAAGGTCTGATTTGGGAGTGTTACATAGCTAGTGTGAGATTATATGCTTGATGTCTGGAAAATGATGGGGTAGACAATGACGAACAATCGGTTGCTATAAAAGGAAATGGATGTCTATTGGGAATTCCATCCGTTGAATGAAATTCCTCTCTCTTGTTTCTCTCTCTCTCTCAATACTTATTATTAAATTTGTTGAAAAGATAAAACATAATCAAGGTTTATTTTTTTGTTGGCATTTTTTCTTGCATTTTTGTCTTTTTTCATTCGCTATCTTGAACGTAACATATCCAACCCAAAAATTTGAAGGGGCTAATATGTGGAAGTATAATATATTTTTAATTTATTCCTTTTTTAATATAGATACACATAATAAAAAAAATTTGTGGGGTCAACCAACCCCTCCCCTCTTTCACCGAAAACACCCTCCATCCATCCGTGATGCGAAGAAAGACTTTCAATTACCCAAAGATCCTTTTTCATACACATCGTCACATTGTATCATTTTTGAAGTCTTTATAAAAATATAAATTTCATAGTGAAAATTAAATTAGATACATACATTCAAATGTTTATTAGCTTGTAACGAGATAAAATTTTGTGAGTACTTGTGCCTATATTGTGTTCGAAAAAATGGTAGCATGAAGTTCTATGCCAAAAGTGACATTTGCCCTGGATTCAATCATGCTAGCCATACCGGACCGGCCACAATTTTTTATTTTTAATATTTTTTTTAAAAAAATCTCAGTTTGTTACCATAATAAATTAAATTTATATGTTATATCTTATAATATATTATTCAATATAATCATATTTTAAATTTCTAAATTAGTAACTAAATAATATGCATATAATGTTATTCTATTAATAATTATTATATATTACATAAGAATATATGTCTTATAAGAAATTTATTTGTTATATAAGTTAAATATACGTTGAATCCTAAAAATTATGCTGGAAAAAGAAATTAAACTCGAGTAAAGAAAAGGTAAGTAGGAACTTTGTCCATCAAAAAATTCATATATAGTATATATGTCTAATAACAAAATTTTATATTTTATATATTTTTTTTACAAAAATTATCGCATCTAATGGTGTTCGTGTTCACCGGGCCGAAAACTTCAACCAGGATTTGGGCAGGCCGCGGGCCGGGCCATCCAACTCCACCTCTACATGAGATGTTTCACATATATCAAGAACATTTCACAATAATTGAATTTGAAAAAAAAAGGTGAATTAAGATCAGACAAGTGTGGGATAGTGGTGTGTTGTTTGACTAGCTAAGAGCATGGACATTGCAATATAATACTCAAAGCATTGTGACCTATAAAAAACAATCAAACTAATCAGTGAAACAAATTATTTTCAGAGGAAGAAAGAGACTCCATTTTCTTATGGTTGACAGCTTGGTGTGACAGGTCTTACCTTTTTTTTTTTTCTTTTCTCTTATAGGATGTTTGGATGTGCACAGATCTCTTAAAAGAAAGATATATGCAAGAAGTGAATGGGACTGGCCCTTCACCTTTTGACTGTTAGCTTTTCTTCTTAATCTGCTTTTGGCTAATTAAAGTCCTTCAAGATCCCTCACATCTCATTCTTTTTCTTGGTCACACAACATTGTGACCGAGGCTTTATGAGAAATGATGCATCGAAAGATTGATGTGAAATCCATCTCCATATCTTTATCCCCTTTCAGGTTTCAGCAACAAAATCTATGCTGCACAAAACAAATGGCTTCCACTTCCATGCCACACCAATTACCAAACCTATTCCATCCCAACAACTCCTTTTGGTTTGGAACCTTGCAATTATTCTTGTCATGGCATTACCACTTTTTTGTTTCCTTTTCCTTTCAGATATATGCATGCAGAAATGACTGGTTGCAACATTGTACCCCACTTCCTCTTAAGACTGTTGAATGAGTTGTTTTTTGTTACAAGGTACCAGTGTACCAGTTAGCTTTCTTATGTATGATTTCCAAGTGCTTCGATAAGTCATTTGCTGCAATGATGCTGTAGTCTGATCTGGAATTTGGGAATTGCCATTCAGTGGATTCCATGTCTCGTGCCAAAGTGGGCATCTTCTTGTCTAGACAGAAAGGACATACCTAAGACATTCCAAACTCCACCTCACGGGATGAATGATAAAAAAGGTACATAAGAAGTGAAGCATGACTTGAGACGCATGCAATAGGCCAGGGCCAAAACAGGTGAGTCCTGCTGCCTTAGTGGTGTTGCCACTACTACTACTACCACCACTCACTTGGAGTCCCTTGCAGCAACAACTGTATTGCCAATTTGGAGGGTCAGGCTTCCACCACAACCAATCAAAAGATGGTGCTTGGACACCTAAAACATCCTCCATTCAAAGTAGTGCTTCAAGTGGGTGATCTTTATTGCACACTGATTTATGACCTGTATGGCCTCTTGTCCTACCTAATTGAAAAGTTTATAATCAAAAGAGAAACTAATAATAACAAGTTATTGGTGTTCAAGTGATAAGTGAAATTGAATGCAACAAGATGTTAAAAATCTTGGAATTAAGTATTCAGATTAGAATAATAATGAATCATTAACTTATGGGTATCAAGGTTTACATAAATAGTTTTAGTGCATGTGCCTTTGCAGTATTCCATCTTTATGTGTCTCAAAAGCCAAAAAGTATTAACCAAATAAGTATTGAAAGGTTCAAGGTGCTATGTGAAGTTGATTACTTTTAAGCATGATGGTGGCTTAATTGTGAATTAATCCGTAGATTATGTACACTCATTGCCATGTCAATAAACACTAGAGTTTTTTAGATAATATTGTGGCCGCTCATTCTGCTTGTTTCCTTTGGTAGAAGAAATCGATGGCAGTAAATAAGAGGGAGGAATTAAATTTGGATAAAAAAGATTTTTAGTGATCATTTAACTGTTCTTTTTAAAATGATTATTTTTTCCAAGTTGACCATCATATGAGAGTACCGCAGTGGGTCTACTCAATTATGGTTGTTAAGATCTTAATATCTTACGATTTTACGATTTTAATGATTCACAGATCTCGATCTTAGTGTTAGGATTTTAATAGGATCTTAATTTATGTCGTATAATCTTACGATCTTATCTAATCCTATAAGATCTAAAATAATATTTTAATTATTTAAAAATAATAATTTTATATTTTGATAATAATAATTAATATAGATGAAATTTAATATATTTTTCTTACAAATTTATCAAATTATGATCTATTGAAGTCTAATTCATGCAAAACAATTATTGAAAATATATATTTTATATTAAAATATATTATTTTATAGGAACTTATGACCCTTCATCTGACGATTTTCGATCTTATGATCTCTTACGATCCTAAGTAAGATCTCGATCATGACAATCTTGCACTCAACTATATCTTTTTGCGCATTTAACCGTAAACTATAAATATCAATTTTAGTCTCTAAACTTATTAAATTTGTCAATCTAATTCTTCCTTTAGATTTCAATCAAAATTTTATTAAGTTAATTTTTTAATATTATGAAATATCATTCTTCTTTAATTCTTTAATATAATAAAAAACTTTATAAAATAAAAAAAACAAAGTAAAGATAGAAATATTATTCAATAATATTTTTTAAATAATTATGAAATGTCTTCACCAACTTGTTATTTTTTTAAGTTTTTATAATATTTAAAAAAGAATAAAATTATTATTTCGTAATTAATAAAAAATAAATCTAATAGAAATTTGGATGAAATTTAACGGAAGAATTTAATTGATAAATCGAGATTAAAATTGATAAATTACAGTTTAGAATTATATGTGAAAAAATGTTCCAGTTTTAGAGGAAATAATCTTAAAGAAAATGAAGGTTCACCACCAAAAAAAATATCAATTTCCCTTCTCTGTCAGAAGAATAAAATGATCATTCAAATGATTTCCAAGTTAATTTGTCTTTCAAATGGTTACTTTTTTCCATTTTTTATGTAAAACTAAAAATTATAATATAAATAATAAAATGATCACGCATTTATGCAACAATAAAAAATGATATGCTTGTTATCAAATGGATAGACTTCAAACCTGGCTAAAGGAATAAACAATGGTATTAAGAATAAATAAGAAATTTGAATACTGTTGCAATACTCGCTACAGAAGAATTTTGGAGGCTAAACAAAACATCTTCTCCTTACTTGATGCTTCTTATAATATAAATATAAAAATATTAATATTTTTTTAAAAAAATAAAGATGTTCGTATTTTCCTAATCATAAAATATTAAATTAACGATGAATATTAGATATTTTTCTCTTAATTTTTTATTCATCATAAATTTAATATTTTACGATAATATGATCCTGCTTAAGTAAGAAATACCTTTATTAACTCATATTTTTAAGAATTTACTGAAGGTAAAACATCCTTTGTATATTTTATAGCGAAATTGATTTATTGTCTATTTTAAATCTGTGATCCAAATGAAAACAATTTAAAAATACATTCCTTATATATCTGAATCACATAAATTCACAGGCTAAGAAAAAAACTATATTTTGTTTTAAAGTTTTCAACTCATATCCCTTAACAGTTGGCTTAATGGAATACCTTTTGAAGGCATGGGCAGAAAGCTTGTGAGAGCCACAAATGCACCAGTGCATGGCACGAAGCCACAAATGCATTCACGAACATGATGGTAGATTAGGCATCTAATATGCACCAGTGCATGCCACAACTTGAGCAGTAAATTTCTTTATCGAAAAAAAGTTCTTTATTGAGGGACAAAGAAGAAGAAAAGTCCTCATCGACAATATAAATTCTCCATATTCGAGAAAGAACATGACTACATATGAGTTAGAGTATGAAGTTTATCAAAAATTATATTATTTTTAAAATTCTTGGTTGCCATTGTCACTAGAAAATTTCTAGATCAAGTCAGCACATTTGGCTAATTTGATATTATTTTCATATTCATAATTATCTAAAAAATAATGTTTGATATGCAAAAGAAAATAAAGAAATTAGGAAAGAGAAACCACAATTTGGAATGGACTAGAGATATCAGATGAATCTAGGGTTCTCAACTTTAGTGAGTCCATATAGCTTTTTCAATTATCTTTTAACGACACTAAAGTTGATTTTTTAAGAAAAAATATTATTGAAAATTGAACTAAGGTATTTTGGATATAAGAGGGGAAGGTAATAGGAGTAAAAGAAATGGAAGGTAAAATTTATTATTCTTCGTTCAACCTCAATTTGAGAGTAATTATTTTTAATTAGTTAGGAAGGGAAATGAGGTTAATTTTTAACTTTCCCCTTTATTATTCAAACAAGATTAATTATTATCTTCCCTTTCATTACCCTCAATCCAAACACATCATAAGTCGAAGTCAAATGATATTTGTTTTCTTAAGTGTAAAAAAAATGCTCATGCTAACGTATAGCAAACAGATTATAAAATATAATAATTCAAATAAATAAAAAATCTAGAAAAATAAAGGTGTAAAGCAACTGATTCAATCCAATAACTATCTGTTAATTCATCCCACTAACGATCGTGATAATTACCAATCACCTAATTATAATATTTGATTACTTCGACGGTCATAATTTATTTGTTGACAATTTTTTTTATCGAATAAGTCCAATAAATACATAATACTTCATTTATGAATTATAAATTTAATTTAATCATATTATATTTATATTATTGAAGGGATCGATATCCATAGGTAGTATCGTATAGCCCAAAGAGACAAGGACGACAAAGTACACACAAAGCACAATGCAATGCAGTGGCATCGAGAGATGGGTGCCCATTGGTGGTGCCTCCACCACCAATCTCATAAACAAATCCAATCCAACAACACATAGAGACAAAAGCAAATCCCATCTTTTTCATGTCGCCGAACAACCATTAAGATCATCATCGACATTATTAAAATTTAAAATTTGCGATTATCGTCTGAATTTTGTTATTCATTTTCCTTTTATATATTTTCCCGATTATAATGAAAGACTCATGAATTAATAATAAAAAAATAAAAATAAAAAGGCATATAAATTTCATCGGTGAAATTCGAATTTAATTTTTTTATATTCAAATTGAAAATAAATCATTACATCACGCTCTTATTTATATATTTTTTATTGATATTATATATATCTTAATTTCTTTATAATTATAAAAAAATGTTATTGTCATCTTACATTCTCTACCTCTCTTTTATTTATTTCTTGATTTCATTCTAATCTCTTCCGAGAATTTCAATCTCGTTCATGTTCAAATAGTTAGAAGTAGCTTTTCTAGTTTTCAATATATATATATATATATATATATATATATATATATATCAATAATGAAGAATTTGGAAAATTAGTTAATTACAAAGTTTAGAAAGTTTAGGGTTTGTTTTGTTTATTTTTTTCAAGCCAAAACAAATGATGTATGAGTTGTTGATAAGATCAACTTGAATTAGATTCAAATGGTGTAAGCTTGTTGCAAATAACATTAATACATGTTCTTTTTATAATCAAGCTGATATTACGATTCACGCATGCTTTAAGATAATACCAAATAAATAGAGCATACATTTTTTTTTTTTTAAAAAAGATAAGTCCTAAATGAAATTAATGTGAAACAAAAAAATAAATCAAATTATGGTGAAATGTGTGGACGAAGATATTTCAAGTTTAAGAATCAATTAGCTTCATGTGTTTTTTTTTTATTTTACGTCCTTTACAATGTAAACAATGATAAAATGTAGCACAATTATCATTAAATTGTATATGATATTTTTATTTAAATTTATTTTAAGTAAAGTTGATGGCGTAGATATGTGTTGAATGTATGCAGCACAAAAATGTGTGCTGCAGATTCAGTGGCTTCTTTAAACAATTAAAGTTATATCATTTTGTTTATTTTCTTATCTTATTTTAAAATAAAAATCAAAAGTTCTTATATTTTCGGCAGTATAGAAGTGTTTGAAATATATAACAATAAAAAAAGCCATTAAAGTTTTCCAAAACACAATTTAAAATATTATTTTCATATCAAGAATCCATCAATGCCTTTTTTACTAATTTGATTCGATAAATTTTGACATACAACAATTCAACTTAAGGTTACTATTTCAAAATTAAACATTAATCTTTGATGTGAACCAAAAGGGAGAGTAAAAAGAAAAAAAAAAAGGAAAACAAGCAGAGAAACACTGTACACTGTACACTGGTGTTTCTTTTTCCATATACTTGGATGAGAAGAGAAGGCCAAGCGGCTATGTGGTCTCCATCAGTCAGTCTGTATCACTCCTCTCTTTATTGTTTCTTGTAACTCTCTCTCTCTCTCTCTCTCTCTCTCTCTCCTCTGTTCTTTATATTGTGCTTAAAATAACAAGTATTTGCTGCTCAATTGGTTAAGTTTCTAAGCCGATTACAGTAAGAATTAGGAAGAGAAAGGAAAACTAGAGCTAGTATTTTAAAATCCAAAGGCATCAGAAAAAAAAAGATGTTGCATGCCATGAGTTAAATGAGGGGAAGGGGAAGGCTTAAAGTGTGGGGCTGAGCTGCTTGAAGGGGTAGGCTATTATCATTTCCTGAAAGTAGCAAAAACAGGCTTAGCTTTGAACTCACGGCAGGTATATACATATATATATTTGAGTACAACCCACAACCCACAGCTCGCAGCGCATCTAAAGAGCCTTCCTACCATCTGTTTCTTGATCTGTAGGAAGGCTACTGTTTCATCTGAGCACATTTGCACACCTTCTCAGCGCTCTGTCAAGCGTTTGCTCTTGAAAGGAGCGTCCTTTTGGGCTGTTTCCTTCCTCTTTCTTGCCGCAATCTGAGATTGAGTTGGGAAAAATTGCTCCTTTCGTGCTGAAACTATGAAGAAGATTATTTCATATCAGGCACAGTGAGAAAAAACAGCAAAGTTCAGGTCTGAGTTTTTTTCCTGCTTTCTTATCTTAGAAATGCATCCTTTTCCCAATCGTTTCCCTGGGATTTCTTCTTGGGATCGACTCGTTCTTCTGTTTGGTGCGGGAGTTTGCGCGTGTGTTCTTTTTAAAGTTTTGTTCATCACTACGGGCGTCGATGGACAGGTTTTGCCCAAGCTTTTACAATGCTATCTAACGCGATTCCTGGACACTTGATCATGACGAATGATTTGTGGCTTATGGGTTGATTCTTTTTTCCCTTTGTCTTTGTTGAACGGATTGAGATTTTCTGGAAGGAGTCAAAGCATGGCAGTGAAGTTTATCATGTTCCTGTTTTAAAAATGCCACCTTTTTGGGCTCGAAATTTTCTTGACAACAACTGGTATCACCAACTCTAATTGGCTGTCTGATAGGTTATCACTTGTTTGGCTGATGCGGTTGTCCTGATCCATCCACTAGTCCTTTGCTTTCTTGGATTTTTTTGTTATATATAGCTGCAAAACGAAGACAGGAGTCGTCTGTTGTTTCACATTTTATCTTCAGTTTGCTTTTCTATTCTCCTGGAAATATGCTTCATGTACAACCATGGAATCTTATTTGACCTCAAACAGTACATAGAAATGTACTCATATATCTTATTTTTCAGGAGAAAAACTTATCTGACTTCTGTATATTTTATAGTCTTGATGTTGGTGATATATTCTTCTTGGAATTACTGTGTCATTTTTCAGGAAATTGATTCTGTGCGGCTGGCCTTCTAAATTGTTATTTCTGTTCAAAATCTGAAAGATTTCATGGTTAACCTTTAATCTTGCTCTTCTTTTTCAGCTTCTAGTCTCATGGAGACTGATACATGGGAATCCTACTCTACTTCCTTCTTTGGAAGTGTGGCTGCTGGTGTCAAACCAGTTTCTGATGATAGTGATAACGAGGACGAAAGTGCATTGGTGTCCTTGGACGCCATTTTGCCCGATGATCTCTTGGAAAAGGTCCTCTCCTATCTGCCCATTGTGAGCATAATCAGGTCAGGAGCTGTATGCAAGAGATGGTATGAAGCTGTCCATTCAAGCAGGTGGTCATGGTCTAACATGGCGCCCCAGAAGCCATGGTACTTCATGTTGACTTGCAGCAGCGGTGATGCTGGTGCTGGCTTCGTTTACGATCCGAGCCTCGCCACATGGTACAGCTTTGAATTCCCATGCATAGAGAAGGGCAACTGGTCCACCTCCTCCTCTTGTGGATTGGTTTGTTTGATGGATGGAGAGAATGGGAGCAGGGTTTTTGTTTGCAATCCTATCACAAAGGACTGGAAGAGGCTTTATGATGCTCCTGGGTGGAAGCATCCTGATTACAGTGCTCTTGCAATCTCTGTGGACAGGGAGTCTCATGACTACAGGGTTGTTGTAGCAAAATGCAAGCAGACGCCTCAGGATTATTACCAATGGGACTTCTCGATTCACATCTATGAGTCACTGACTGGATCTTGGACCACTCCTTTCAATGAAGTTCTGGCAGGATGGAGGGGAGGTCATGAGTGTGTCATCTGCAATGGCTTGCTCTACTACTTAATTTACCCTTCTGGTATGTTCGGAAACATGGAGCTTCGGCAATGCTTGGTAATTTATGATCTCTCAGCAAAACCTTCAGACATATCTTTGATGCGCTCGGTTATTCCAGTTCCATGTTCACTAACTTGTGGCCGGCTAATGAACCTCAACAATAGGCTAGTAATGGTTGGCGGGATCGGGAAGCATGATAGGCCGGGCATTATCAAGGGGATCGGCATTTGGGAGCTTCATGGGAAGCAATGGCGTGAGATTGCTCGGATGCCACACAAGTTCTTTCAGGGATTTGGTGAATTTGATGATGTCTTTGCTAGTAGTGGCACAGAGGATCTGATCTACATACAGAGTTTTGGTTCGCCAGCTCTTCTTACTTTTGACATGACACAGAAGATATGGAGGTGGTCAGTTAAAAGCCCTGTGACTAAGAGATTCCCTCTGCAGCTCTTTACTGGTTTCTGCTTTGAGCCAAGGCTTGAAATCGGCTTCTGATATGTGATGCTCATTGCGCGAGATGGATAAATCGAAGAAAACCAACTTATACCTTTTATTTTTTTCACTTTTGGTCCATTCGGAAGGAAGTAGATTTGAACATCACTCAAAATTACACAGGATCCATTTATAAAGAAAAACCATTTCTAGAACTCTATTGGGCATAATCTTGTTTATGTGCTCTTAACTTGCTGATCTTTGCAAGGAGGCAACGCGGCTCTGACATGCTTGTGAAAGATGTTTTCTTGCCATCGAAATATTTAATCATATAGTTTCCTCATTTGTGTTCATGATTATGCTTTCTCATGCTGGATATTTGTTCATTGTTGAATAGTTCTTGTGTCACCTCTTTATTCCATGTAACTGAGACAATCCTTGGGAGATTTGACAGTGAAGGTAAGGGTGAAGTGGATGAATAAAAGGGAGGAGGTGAACAGGGCTTAAGATTTGTCAAGATTGCACGACCAAAGAATAGTGTGCTTACCTTTGTTATAGTCCAAAGAAGATTTTGTTTTTCAGCCAGATATTGAATTTTTTTTAATTTGTTCAGATTTCTTGGAAGTGTTCAGGAATTAAATCTATTTCTATGTGCCCTCTTCTAATAATGTGTTTCCATAAAAACATTAACTTTGTCGACTTAAATTAGATGTGTTAGCTGCAAGCTTAAACCTTATTTATATTATTAATATGTTTCCTCTTTTGTGATAGTCACAACTTAGTCTAGTTCAAAAAATTTCTTCTTTTAAGACTGCTATGGGAGGAAATTAAATTCTATACAAACTAAATTAAGGTTTAAACTCGGAATATCTTGCTTTGTATTATATTAAATTAAATGTGTTATTGATAATTATACAAGTCTAAGTCATTAAGAAGAATGACATCTTAATATTTATATTTTAACATAAACATTTTTACTCATGATTTGTTGTGCTTTGCAATTACTTGCAGCATCTTTCTCAGTCTCAAGTTGATGCTCTTCTCATGCTTTGTGAATTAATTTCCAGATTCCTGCTACTGCATGTTAATTTCTGGTTCCTTGTGTGGATTAAAAGAGAAAATAGGAGCTACCATAGTTTCTGTATCCAAGAATTTCTTCAATTCATCATATAAGTATTTTCTGTTTAATTTCCTTCAAAATCTATTCATATTACATTCTCATGATAACATTTGTCTCTTAAGCAGTCGAGACATTAGCCATGCCATTTCGGAACTGAATGGTGACAAAATAATGCGTTGTTTACTCTTTAGGAATTTCAAATGCATACACATCACAAATAGACATAATGATACATCATCACTCTGATTATAAGCAAAAGTTAAGAAAATTTTAAGCAGTCTTGCATGACATATCTTCTAGTTTGCATATGTTTAAAACATTTGGACCCCTAAAAATTTACAGCAGTAGCAAGAAAAAATAACTGGAGGCCTGAAGGAGTTTACCTCTGTGCTTCTGCAGGTCATGAGCTCAGGCCAGCAAGCCTGCATCTTTGCCACAGTCTCAACCACAACTCTGCCGTGCACTGCATCAATGCACACATTACATATAGGCAGCAGCTATCAGCCTATCAAAAGAAGAGAAGGCTAGTTTTTGGTTTGTGCGACTGTCAAGGCACTGCAAATGGTTTACCCATAGCTCTGTTTCTTTGCCCTATTGAAGCCGAAGGGAGAAGAAGATATGTCTAGCTCCAGAGGTTTACTGGCGTGCACCAGGATCACAGTACTGTTGGGGGACAACGATGTGCAGGAATATTCAAACACAATTTGTCTAAGAATGTGCTCTCTCAACCTTTTCTTCTGATTTCTTTCTTACATTGATCCGTAACATGCTTGTAAAATGTAAATGTTAGATGAGGTGGGCAGTGGGCAATTGACAGATGGGAACAACTAGGCTTTAGGCAGGCTCTTAGTAGGCCCAAGTTACCTCTTATTTTTTATCGAACAGGCGCCCAACATATTGGTTAAAAAAACAAGTTGAGCAACCGAGTTGCTAGAGTGGTAAAGAGAGAATCCCACCCATCCAACTCGAGACGACATCGATTAGTCTGAGCTATTAATTTCGGATATTATGGGACAATCCTAAAATAATAAGTTGGTTTAACTGGACACGAGTTTAATACTTGAGGTCTCGTGATCAAATTTTAAAATTCTAATTATTTGAGAGAAGTCTACATAGCATCATAAAATTTAATCGAACCAATTAACAAGACCGGTTCGATCGCGATGAGACATTCATGCATCAAAGTGAAATCAATCATAATCGGATACGAAAAGTGGGACTGACCGAGTAATCTATAGATTTTTCGAGTCGGAGCTCTCGAAACTTTTTTGTGTATATTTACAATTTTTTTCTAAAATTTATTTTTTCTTATTTGTGATTTTAGTTTTAAATTGATATTTTTTATATTTAATGGAATATGTTATTTTAATAATTAAATAAAAATTTTAATAGTAAATGTATATTGATAAAAGTTAATATTTCTTTATTATATTATTTAGAAATTAATAATTTATAAATATTAAAAATATATAGAAATGGATTAAATGATTATGTGAGCCCATAACTTATTCACATTGTATGAACTTCAACCATTCGATATTAAATTTATCATCATAAATTTATTTCTTTTAAAAATATTTTGTTCTAAGAAACTAAAATTAAATAATATTATATTAAGGTGAGTAGTATAACCACATATTTAAAATTGAATGGTGGAGCTTTAGATTTACATGATATGAATAAGTTACGGATTCACACTAACATTTAACACTAGTTGTACATAGTTCAATTCAATATAGAAATAGAAAAAAAAGTGTCCCTCTAGTTATACATAGTTTCATCCCTTAGTCATTGGACCTATCAAAACCGGGTTGAACCAACCAGATTGGTCGATTCGGCTAGTTATATATATACATAATTTTAATGTCTATTTTTGTACCTGCTCTAAGTTTTTGATGTCTAGAACTATTAGTACCTGACTAATTTAGAGTTGAGATAATGAAATACATTATATTCCTCTTGTCAAATAGACGATTTGAAAAATCGAATCCAGGACTACTAGCCCCGTTAATCTTAATACACAATTAAACTAACAATTGCCAATCAAATTTAATTAATATATTTTAAATTAATCTTTTTTATTTGATGTTCCTTTTTGTTTTTAGGGTTATTTTATTTAACTCCCTCTAAACTATAACTTTTCTTTTCCTATCTAACCCTAAATTATAAAGTTATAAATTTTAATCCCCAAACTTATCATAATTTATCACTCAAGTCCTTCCATCAAGTTCCATCCAAAAATAAACTTAATCGTTCAGTAATTATTAAATGTAATTTTACCCGTAGTTCTTTAATATAAGAAAATATACTAAAAACATGAAAACAAATTCATAATTATTAAATATTAAACTTATTAATTATTAGCATTCTAACTAATTAATATTTTTGTTGTATTAAGGAAATAGGGACATAAATGATATTTCATAATTATATTAAGTTAATAAATAATAAATCAAGATAAACAAAAGGGCTAAAATTTATAATTTAGGGTTATATAATATATATATATTATAAAACTCAATTTTATTATGCAAGGAACATAGAATTAGTTATTACTTAATCTTTTTCTAATTACAACATCCTCTCATTGAATTAGTTTAATATTATAATTTACCGAGCAAAATATATAATTAATTCTTGTTTTATCAGTATGATGCTAAATTCCATCCTAACCTATTTTTCATTGTTAGATTCCTATTACTTTTTAGTAAAGCATTCACTTGAATTATGAGCGAAATATGGAGTTTTAAATCATAAAAAATAAATAATTACTCAATTTTCTAATCTTTCATTTATTTTATATTAATAAGGCATAGAGTTAATGTAATTTAGTAATTGCAGTAATTAATTACAAAAGACAAATATTAATAGTTAGCTTATTTGCATGTTGTTATTTATTTATTTGGTCTAAAAAAACATTATTGCTGGTTGTTATGCTATCTTATTAGACTTGCTAATCATATAGTTATACTGCATATATTGGAATATTTTCATAAACAATATGTTTAATATCTGATAAATTTATGTTACAATATATGTAGTCATAATATTATTTTATTATCATTCAATCCGAACCGTTCGATTTAACAAGTAAGACCTAAATCAGTGATATATTCATCTCGATGTTATGATATAACAATACTAAGTATTGATTTTACATTTTAACCTCAAATTATATTAATGGTATAAGACTAAGAGGTTATTTGACATAGCTAATAAGTCGGTCAAATTTATTTATCAGCTATTTTAAAGTTATATAGGTGTTTGGTAAACTTTTATTTCTACATATAAGTAGTACGATCCACGTTAAAATGAATAAGTTGAGTAACCCAGCTTATTTTTATTTGGCTTATAAGCTATTCAAGTTTAACCAAGTAATTTACCTATTTAGCCTCACCTTTAAAATATCATTGGTTGTTGCAATATTTTCTAAGGGTATTTAAGAATTTTAAATAAATAAATGGCTTATCATTATCTTAAAATCAAACATATAACAACTTATTTTTTAAAATAAGTTTTAACTCTTAAAATACTTATTAAGCTTTACAACTTATAAGTTATTTTCTATCAACAGACCCAAACACCCTCAAATCGTGGGACTAAAAGTAATATGGATCGGATGATTTTTAACATTAAAAAGTGATCTACTTTTTTGATGTGGTGTTTCCAATTTAAAAAAAAAAACTTATTTATTTTTTTCTAGTGGTTTTTTCAGGATCCTGTATTTTTAGAAATTTCATACTTACGATAATATTATGAAATATTTTATTATATAACCTAAATAGCCCAATATAAAAAATGATACCAAACATTACTATTTCCAATTTGTATTTCTGATTTATTTTTCGGTTGAAGATTTGTGTGGCACATTTTGTGTTTCACATATGTACAGTACAATAAATTTTAATATTAATTTAACTTTTTTTAGTTCAAAAATAATTTAACTTTTTTCTGTTATTTCTTTATCATTGATTAAAGTCAACAAGTGTGAAATATTTTATTTTGCATATCTCCTATGGGCCTAATGAGCATGTCACTCACTTTCAATGTTACTCGTGTCAGGCGACCATACACTTCTTTTTCTTCATTTTTTCAACATCCTTTGTTAATTATAGCTTATAAGGTCATTGAGGATACTTGGAAATAGTTTACAACATAATAAATCATAGAAAATGAGTATGTCCATTATGATTATAATAACAATTAAAAAACAATAAATATAATTATTATCGATAGTTTAAATCATTTTGATAATAACTAATAAAGATGTCGAAAAAAAATGAAGAATGTAATGCATAAGGTCGTTTGACACTAGTGCAATAGGAAGAGAACATGAGAACAAATTTTGTTTTTTTTTTTGTTTCCTTCCTATTTCCCTAATTTTTTTTTATTGTAAACCTAAAACTGCTCTTCCAGTACACGTAACAAATTAAAAATAGCAAATTGTTACCCAAAGCAAGTTGATAATACATAATGAATATATTTACTCATAGGTTAGCTAGTAATGCTTACAGAAACTTTATCAAAACTCACAAACCTAATGCTAGAGTGAAGAGCCACATATCTCGTATGTGGTCATCATAAAATTTTGACTCTTCCTTTTTTCGTGCGTCCATAGCAATTCAAACTCGTTAGGCAACCAGTCTATTAACATACATCATATAATGACATATATTATCATGAACATTATCACACAGGTACAAACAGTACGACGCCGTCCAAATCTAATCTAAAAGACAGCAAAATTCTTGCAAAAGATTTTATCGAAAAAAAAAATTCTTGAAAAAGATTTAACCATCTATCCATCGAATCAACGACGAATTTTTCTTATATTTGACCAATCTACAATTGAACACGTACAGCAAAACTCTCAATTTTTCTTTCCTGGTCATGGACGGCTCTTTGCAGACCAAGTATACGAAATTCCCTCGAAAGACGCTTATTTCCATAGCAAGAAATAAGAAAATGCAAAAAAATGTCGGTGACTACTAATTTACTATAAACACATATATCACATAATTTTTTTTTCCAAAAAAAACTGTATATTCCAGTTTGATATGAGATTAATGGTGTTTTCTTGATCAATTTTGTACGTTGTTTTATGTTAGTCAACATGAAGATAATTTTCTTTCTGTGGAGAAAATGACTAATTTTCCAAATGTTTTCTCGTTTTTTCTCTAATACCTTTTTATTCTACAGTTTGAAGCAAATCATCTTTTTTTTATAAAATTCACTTTTCTAAAGAGTAATTTCTTTACTAACTTGTTTTATAAAAACATAAAGCTCGTATTTCATTTTTAATATTATAATCGAACTTGACTTATTATAAAGAGGAATAGAAAAACATAAGATTACAAATAAATGTAACTATTTTCGGTATATGTCTCGATCAGATTAATTTTCTATGTTGTTTGACTCAATCAAAGTTCCAAGTCTCACGAAAGATCAAGACTAATTGGCAGCCTTAAGCCTTGACTAGTTTCTACAAATCCTGCATGGAACGCTCATACACGCATCTCAACTGCAAGCCAGGCTGTGTTTGGCAACTCAAAAAATAGAGTTTAGATTAGAGTTTAGAGGTTTGACTTGGTCAAACCGCTATTTTTTTATAATAAAGTGTTTGGTAAATTATTTTATAGGTAAGCGGTTAGCGGTTGGGTGGTATGCTATTTTAATTAACGTTTAGCGGATGAAAAATAGAGGTTGAACTTTTATACCCAATTTACCCTTCTTTTTTATTAGAACTTTTATTAGAGTTTGAGCTATGCATATAATCATAAATACTTATTAATATTTTAAATATTATTGACATTAGTAAATATAATTTTTTTAATTTAAATATTTTATTTATTCATGTATAGTTAGTTAAGAAGATTATTATAAATTAATTATCATAAATCACATAAATTTTTTTTAGAAAGTACGTAATATTATAAATTAAATNTTTAAATATTTTATTTATTCATGTATAGTTAGTTAAGAAGATTATTATAAATTAATTATCATAAATCACATAAATTTTTTTTAGAAAGTACGTAATATTATAAATTAAATGATTTATCATATTAATGTATTAAGCCTATTTATGTCATTTTATAGTTATCAATTAATTTCACCACCATATTTATTAAATATTTTTTTATTATCACCTTAACGAACCGCTAAATATTGACCGCTAGTAATTAACCGCTATCCGCTAAATAAATCTCTATCCGCTCTTAAACCACTATCCGCTTATTAATCCGCTATTTATGCCAAACACAGCCAAAAAGGCATTGCATTGTACACATCAAGATGACGACGCTACTACTACCAGTTCTCACAGCTGCTCTGGCCACCTTAGGGACGTTCACGGCTGCCGTCCAGTACGAGGCCACCAACAACGCCGGCGGCACGGGCGGCGGGGCTCGCTTCGACAGCGAGATCGGCCTGGACTACAGCAAGGAGGTGCTCGCCGACGCCTCGGCTTTCGTCTGGTCGACCTTCCAGCAGCCGAGCGAGGCGGACCGCAAGGACGTCCAGCTCGTCACCCTGATCGTCGAGAGCATGAGCGGGGTCGCGTACACCTCCGGCAACGAGATCCACCTGAGCGCCGACTACGTCGCCGGCTACAGCGGCGACGTCAGGAACGAGGTCGTCGGCGTGCTCTACCACGAGGTCACCCACGTCTGGCAGTGGAACGGCGCCGGTAACGCCGACGGTGGGCTCATCGAAGGGATCGCGGACTTCGTCCGGCTCAAGGCCGGGTATGCGCCCGGGCACTGGGTGAAGGCCGGGCAGGGCGACAAGTGGGATCAGGGGTACGACGTGACGGCGAGGTTTCTGGACTACTGCGAGGGCCTCAAGAGCGGCTTCGTGGCGCAGCTCAACGCCAAGATGAAGGACGGATACAGCGACGGCTTCTTCCAGGAGCTCTTGGGGAAGACTGTGGACGAGCTCTGGAGCGACTACAAGGCCATGTATTCGAGTTGATATTAAAAATATTATAATCATCTAGATTTATTAAGGCATAATAATAATAATAATAATAATAATAATAATTAATAATAATAATAATAATAATTATTATTATTATTATTATATATGAATAAAACTATAAAAAAATATACTAAATGATGATCAAATGAAATAAGGAGATGCAATAGATGCCTATCTAGAATATTTTATTCCTCGCGTGCATGAGTGCATAGTTCTACTTATTTTCATGCACATCTTATAAATGTTTGAAAATATGGATGGGTTATAAATTAGTTTGACTGATTTGAAATCCTCTAAGAGCATGTTTGGATTGATGGTGGTAGGTGCTGGATTAAATTCTTATTCTCAATATTTTAATTAAACTGTTTAGAATCAAGTTTGCAAGATTAAGATAAAATTATAGATCATAGTGTCCAATATCATGCCAGTACCATTATGCTCCAGGTGGGATCAAATCTTGGGCAACAAAATTTTGTCTTAGAGTAAGATTATTGCATTTAAACGGGGCCTAAGTCGAACACCTACTGAATTAGTCCAAACTCATTTTGCAATATTTATATAGAAAAAAAAAAAACAACACTATATGATTTGATACGAGATCTTTTTTTTTTTTTTTTGCCATCCGGTATCAAAAAAATGACGTCGATTGATATTTGCGATTTTAAAGAGTACACTGACCACTTGTAATCTTGACCAATCTAAGTTTAGTTAATTTAATATTTATCTCGAATTATATATTGAACTGAATTTCTAACAAAAAAGAAATTATGTATGAAAAACAAATTTACTACTCCATACTAATCCTAATCCTAGCCAAGGTTGTTATGCATTCGCATATATAGAGTTCACCATCCATACTCCGCCCACCAAGGTAAAATATTTTTTTTTTCACCTTACAAACTGTTAAATTGGTAAAATGTTGAGCTTCTCAAGAAAGCTAGCAATATCGAATTTTGGGATATATTGTTAGTAGCAATACCTGATTTTGAAACTTGCTATTAATAAATTGGAAAAAGAAGTATGAGTGCATTTTAGTGTTGCACGTGTGTAACACTTGTTATACCAAATTAATAAAAAAAATTAACAAAAAAGAATCATTATGCCTTTTTCTTTTTGACATTTTTACTAAATTTATTGACACTTTTAATTCACGATACACCTTGTTCCCTACAAGCACTCGACGCCAACAAGCACAAATAATTAGGGCCAGACAGCTAGTTGAACTTCTAGATACATAGGTTATAAAAAAAGAATTATTTTCACTTATTTCATTGATGGTCTATTTTCAGCTGCAAGCACTAAACTAAGAAATTAGTGTTTACCTTCTTCTAACTATTAAAACTTTTTTACTCTACTCTTCTTCTAACAACTTTCCTGTTAATTTTTTTCTTTTATTTATCTGAATATACACATCCTTGATTATCATTTGAAAAGAAAAAAAAACTAACCAAAAATATAAGTAAAAATAAAATAATGAGTTTTCTTATTTTCTTTTACCTTTTAAATGGCCAATTATAGTTTTCAAACTATTCATTTTCTGAAATCATAATAAAGGAAATTTTTCGTATTTGGATAAAGAAGAAAAAAGTTAACCAAAACTCTATAGATTAGAAACGGCAAATGACTATTTTTTTTAGTTTAGATATGAGGGGAGGAAAATGAACATAAAGTTTTGGGAACTAAAATAGAAGAAAACAAAACTAACCCAACAAAATAAGATAATTTTGAGTGATGACAACAATAAAATAGTTGCTTTATAACACCATATATGGTGAAAATAATTAGTGAGTTATTAAATTGATGTCAAATTCATTCGATCCAAACTTAAGATCCAATAAATAACTCTAGATGAAAATATCTTCTAAAGTGATATAAATTAGTAGAGCAAAAATTCAAAATTGTGATTGAAACAATCTTGAAGCACACTCCTCCACGTGATAGAATGTCATCATGAAAATGCTATAATATTTATGCAATGCGCTAATTATATATTTGATCAGCCAACAAGAATGCTAAATGATATAAAACTTAAAATGCGAAAGTCTTACATCAATCCATAGTGTCTCTAACGAACCAAATCATGACTATTATAACTCAATAAAAACTAAACTAAAAGAGACACCTAAACCAAAGACCATAATCATGTGCAAGTTGCATCCATAATGAACCTACATTGCTATTCATGCCACCATAATCTATGCAGATCATTTACCTGCAGGATCCGATATAGAGGAGGCGATTTATCGTGATCTATGTTACTCAATACGTAAGACATATAAATACCTAAACATGATAATTTTTAATAGAATAAATCATAACATATAAAGGGGCAACGATTCATGTTATTAAAGCAGATAAAATTGCTACCAAGTGCACTAGTTGTCACGTAATAGTTCGAAGTAAGTTGAGTATCATTCTCAAATGATTGAATGTTAACTAATCTCTCTAATCCCATCAACTAATAAGAGTCAAACAAAAATAACAAGAAAAATAAAAAAAATGTTTGATGACAACAATCTCTATATTAGAGTGAGAAGAGATGAAATTGAAAGAAATTCAGTTTCGTCCAAGATTTATTAACTTTTAGTTCAATCAAATATCTAAGTGAATTAGAATCTACTCAAAGTATGACATCATTTTTAGGATGCATCGACTATCTTAACTCAAATAGACAGTATCGTTCCTCTTCAGGACGTCACTGAGTGGTCCACGTCCTCTCCATAATGCATCAACAATATTAACCCAAATAATCACTTCATTGACTGCTTTGGGTTGACTTCTCAAATGTGCCAGTTGTGCCTCCAAATCGGTGATAACTTGATCTTGCATGAGGAGTCTCTTTTCAATGCAGGGGTGTTCATGGGTCAGGTTGAACCCGACTCGAACTACCTAATCAACTTTGGTCGGATCGGTTTGGGTCAGATTATGTCACTTTTGGCATGCCAATCCGATCCAACCCGACCCGTCCAAAGTCATGTTGGATTGGGGTTGGTCGTCGGATCACTCGGCCAAATTTTTTCCATTTTCATTTTCTTGTTCATTTCTATTTTATTTTTTAGTATTTAATATGCATCGTTACATTTACTATTCATTTTAAAGCATAAAATAAGTCTGTAAATATTTTATTATAGTATATTTTAAACTTTAAATTAAATTAAAACTAGTTTAGTTTAAGAAAAATTGAGTCGTCAAATTAGGGTCAGGTTCATTCAAGTTGAAATTTTCCAACTCGTACCCGATCCGACCATGGTCAGTTCCTAATAGGGTCGATCGGATCCGACTCGACCAAAAAATCGAACCAACATAACTTAGTTTGGATTGATTCGAATGGTCGAATTCACTGGTTGTCGTTAATTGACCAATTATCTCTTCAAGGTTGATCTTTGGTTCAATTGATTATTTGACTGCGAGCAATGAAGTGACTACACTATTTGTAGCATTGTTGTTCTCTATTAGATCAGAAATCTACTTCTCCATCGATTGAATCAAATTTTCTTCTTCATAAAGTTTTGTCAACAATCCACTCATCACCTGTGAGTATGACTAATGGGTTCATTGAGGGATCTTCTTATTGAGATTGCTCAGACATTTTGCTGGTGTTTTGATTTGGTGTTGCCTCTTCTTGCTTAATAGATTTTTCTTCATCTTCCATCTTTGGATTTGATTGTTAATTAGACAATTGTTGCGTCTTTGCCATTGAAGATAAGAAGACATAAGCGTTGCTGAAAATGTGGTGTGCAGAAGATGTGTCCTGAAAAATTTAATACACTAGAAGAAATGTGAAAGTAAGCAAAAACAAAAAATATCAAAGTATCTAATGAAACTAGGATAGAAAGTTGATTGATTAATCTCCGGCGATGGCTCCAAAAACTTGATGTGTGTTATCAAAGCACATAAAATCATTAGCAAGTGCAATAGTCATATCAAATAATAGTTTGAGATGAGTCGAGTATCATTCCCACGAAGATTGAATGCTAACTAATCTCTCTATTCCCATCAACTAATAAGAGACAAACAGAGTTGAGACAAATAAGAATAACAAGAAAAAGAAAAGAAAATGTTTGATGACAACAACCTTTAGATTAGGATGAGTTGAAATAAAATTGATAGAAATTCAGTTTCACCTAAGATTTATTAAATTTTAGTTCAATCAAATCTCTAAGTGGATTAGGATCTACTCAAAGCATGACATCCTCTCTAGGATGCATCAACTATATTAATCCGGATAGACACAATCGTTTCTCTCCAAGATGTCAATCTTATTTGCTAAAAAGTAAGATGCATTAATTTGTATCTTTTGAATTGTGGAGTGTTCCTCTCCAGGATGGCAATCTAAAAAATCACACACCTAAGTATTCCTCTCCAGGATGCTACCCAGATGTGACATGTAATGATTCTACTAGAAATTCAAATATTAGTTTTAGAGTTACAAAGAAAATTAAGATTTGACTATTCTGTTCCAATATGGTAGCAATGATTCAAAATATCAGAGAAATCATAAAGAGACATTAAACACAACATTCATGTGCATAAAAGATTTGAAGAACTGAATCAATAAAATCGAGAGTTTAACATGTTTCTCTTACGATAAAATTAACTCCACAAAAAATACATCACAAAATTCAACACGAGGTCACCCTTAAAAAATAGAGAAGGAATATTACAAAGAACAATAATTGAGAAGTAAAACACTTTTGATAATCATCTTCTTCAAAAGTTGTTGCAGTAATATCTTCTTCTTCTCCTTAGCTTTAGACTATATTCAGGCTTGAAGCTTGAAGTTCCAAACTTATTTGCACAAGGCATGTTGCATCCTCCAAAATGAAGCCGTCGAGGTGTATTTATATATTTTCAACGGATAGAAAAAGTCTTCACATGATAAACTTCGGGTTTTAGTAGATAGAACTCAATCACGGATCAAAATCTCCAAAAGATCATGTAAAAAGGGTGTAAAAATAAAAGTTAAGTTAATCTCGGGAATGTCATGGCCTGTGATAGAATTGCCACGGTTGTGACGAAAGCAAAAATGTTTTTTTTTCCATACCATCATGGCCCATAAAAAAACTTTCACGATCATGGCTGAAGGTAAAATTGGATTTGAGGCTGTCACTCATGACCGTGTCCGAGATTAAAAATTCACATCTAGACTATCACGAGTCATGAAATGGCTCTCATAGTCGTGAAATAGGTCGTCACGAGCTATGAAATGACTTTCACGATTGTGAAAAATGGTTTTCATGGCCGTGAAAATGGTTTTCGTGGCCGTGACATTCAATTGGGAACTCTTTGTGGCTGTGATTGTCGAGTTATGGGCGTGAAACAACAAATTTGGCTCGTCATGGGCCGTGATAGTCGGTGTTACGATCGTGCGTTCGTCTTATAAGATAATATGCATGTTGAAATTACAATTTCGAGTTCATTTTAACTCCAAATTGAATGTCATTTTTTCAGTGACTTCTTCTATTCGTCCTTTTGCCTCCTAGACAATAAAATTCAATAAATTAAATATTTTTTAATTTATAATTAATAAATATAAATAAGTAACTAAAATGATGCATGCAACATATAATTGAATGGAAAATAAACTAAAAATGATATTAAAAATATGTATAAATTGGTACGTATTAGGCATTACACTGTGAAATCAATATAATATCAACTGAGAGTAGTATCTTATTATTATAAGATCGAGCAATGAGGAATAATTCAAGGTCCATCATGATATTATCTTTATACAATGAGGCCAAACTATAAAGAACAATTCAAGGCTAACAATAACAATATTTACTTATCATAAAGACAATCATTGAGGATTAAATTCAATGCCAAAACCAATTATTGTAACCTCACTATACAACACATCTCCTCTATCAAGCACTGCTTTATAAGGCTTGTCTTTCTTTCAATACAATGCTTTCTTTCTATATATTGCTTCAATTATGTGATCTAATGTGATGATTAGATTCAATGCTCTAAATAATATGTCTTATCTTTCGCTTTATCCCATTAGTGACTTTGAAATATAACACTCATGAGTTTTTAGGAGGTTCACTAATAGAATGGTCAGTGGTGATGCACAAATCACAATATATGCCCACAAGGGGGAGGAGGATGCTCGATAATCCTCTTTGTTGCATGATGGGGAGAAGACTATTCAACATGAACTATGTAGCTTTGTTGCAGTTGTACTCTTAGTTCCTAACAATGTGATGAATATATCAATGGCTCCCAACAACGCAATACATGATGACCTCAACTTTTATTAATGTATCTTGTTTAACATTTATCTTTACCCAATATCTAGTCCTTAAAACATAAGAGGACTTTAAGAACATCAAATATAAAATCAATGTTGATAAAGGGAAACTTGCTTCATAGGATCTTTGCTATAATCTAGTATTTCCATAGTCACAATGACCCATAATGCATCATTGCACCAAATATGGCTAACAACTAAATGAAATAGCGATGCAAGTAATTGAATGCGAGTCAAGTTGGATTCAGACGTGGATCGTGTCTTGGGAAATCGTTAAGTCCCATTTTAGTGGCGTGGGTCGTGTCGAGTTTATACACTAACCAAGTTATAGATCAATCAATAGATTTAGATCTCGCATTAGGTGACGTGGGTCATGCTCTAAGATCCGAGCATGTGTGAAACTTAGGTGATGCAGATTGTGTCCCAGTCCTTGCAAGACATGTTCTAACAATGAGTCTACATAACAATGGAACGTGGTCTAAATGCGGACCACTTATTTTCATGGCGTGTGCTGAAGGATCTAGATGGCACCAAGAGGGGGGGGGGTGAATTGGTGTGTTAAAACTTTTTACTCTTTTCTTAATCTAAATGTGTTATGACAGCGGAAACATACATATACGAATGTAAACACAAACAGAGAAGAAAGTAGAGAGAAAAACAAACAACACACGAACACCAAGTTTGTTATCGAGGTTCGGCCGAACTCTTGGCCTACGTCCCCGCTCCGATCTTCTCCCACGAGATCTTCGGAGATCACTACTTCCTTCTTCAAAGGGCGAAGGCTCCCTTACAGCTTCTCCTTTCTTTGCACTGAGGGT